>JAVQJF010113611.1:0-25777 GCA_036023855.1 Gadopsis marmoratus
TGTCGGTTTGTACTCACTGCAGGCCTGAGTGTTACAGTAGATGGAGTCCACCCACAGGTTGGCAGAGCCGGTGTCAAACAGCACCTGGAAGGACTGGGGGGGTGTTCCAATACTGATGGGCCCATAGTAGGTGGTCTGGGAAACACATAGGCGGGAGGTAAAGAAAAAGATGAACAGAATAAAAGAAAGTACAAACCCATTGAGTCAGTTAAAACTTCCATCAAAACATTGTGAAAAGTATGTTAACATGGCACGTTAACATTAGATTTCTTACATCGGCGTAGTTATTGATGTACATGTTGGCAGAAGTGAACTCAGTGGGCTGGTACTTGAGAGCTGGATCCTGGAATGGCAGCTCGATGCCTTTCTCTCTCAGGGTCTGACGCATAGACTTGTGCTTCACCAGAGGGACCCTGAGGAAGGACGCAGAAGAAACATAAAGAATTTTGACTTCCCATGACTTTCAGTCACATTAGCAGGGTACCTTAAAGTCAAAAGTACAATTTTGCTCTCAGGGTGTTTTTATATATTTTAGGAATTCAGAGAGATTGTTTCCTTACTTGACCAATCCCTCGGCGAGCACCACACAGACCAAAACAGCAACAAGACACTTCATGATCCCTCCTGTACACACAGCACTCATGGATGAATACAACTCAGATTGGGTCTGAACAGGCTTTATATACACATGTTTAGACCCATATCAGTCAGACCGTTATCAACAAAACAGTCATATCACTTAAGACAGGGTGACCCTTAGAGCCTTTTCTTAGAAGCTGCATACTTAATTTGCACATCTAACATTAATTCAGTAAACACCACTTCCTGTGATAGCCAAGGTCCACAAACACAGTCGAAAACCGCCTAATTATACACATTATAAAACAATGTTATGATAAGATGTTGGGTATAAACAATGGAATAATCTAGTGGTGACATAGATTAAGTCATCGGGGTATTTAAATTTGGCACATTAAGTAAAGTACTTACTTTAATCTAATTTAATGTACCTTGATCATTAACATGTCATAGGTAAATATTGCTCATTCTAAATGAAAATCAATAAAATATGTAGGACTAAGTTGACATTTAAAAATTTTAAAAGAAGTATGATAAATGTGTCTGTCTTTTTTCCTTGTTTTTTAAGAAATTCATGCTGAGTACTTCTAGCATTTCTCTGCATGCTGTTAGAAATGTAGCTTTAGTACAACTCTAGAAAATACATATCCACATCAAGGTCAAGCTTAATAGTTTGTGTGCAACTGTAATTTTCCACAAATGGAAAATGAATGTGTTATATCTAGGCTTCAGTATCAGTAGCACTTTAACCACACAATTTTATCTGAACCTTTTGTGCCATTCAGCTTATCATACCTTTTAATATTGTTTACATTTCATAGCTGTTTTACTCTGATAATCTCAAGATTGAATCTTTTGAGTCCTTATTTTTTAAAAGATAATTATATACATTTTATAGCTAAACTTAAGGATATGCAGTTAAAATTAAAATACGTTTATGCCCATTAATTGTTGTTTTCTTTGTGCTTTGACTTAAATTGGGAGGGCTTATATAGTGGGATATATGTTAGACCAAACTGTACCTTTAATATCTCCACCATGATTAGCTTTCTATTTTCCCAGTATTTTCTGTAGCACCTTGTTGTACAGTGCTAAGTAGACCAGCAACATGGGGGCAGTCTCATTACTGTGACTTTTTCATGACCCCCTTTGTTTTACTTTTAGATGCATCAGCATGTCCTCATTAGCTCCATGAAACCAATGACATTGTGTAGACAGGACCCTGTATGACTGCGTGATGTAATCTTGCATCCATACGTAATATGTGGAGTGTCCTTTTCTTGGTAGGGAAGCTGCAATGCAGCATTTCCTTCAACACATTGCAAGCCAACGTCTGTAGAACTGAGAGCCTGCTGAAACTAATGCGGCAAAGATGAGATAGAGCTTAATCAAGAAAACTTGCAATGCCACCGCTCATCAGAGTCATATACACATCCCTGCTGTAGCATGCTGTTGCTCTAAATAGAAGTTCAGAAACTCTGGTGCAAGAGGCAACTGCCAATAATTCACTTCAAACTCTAACATCCACAGCTCGTACATAAAATAATAATAATTCAAAATTCATTAATTAAAAATAAAATTCAGCCAAGTTAATTTGAAATAGAAATTTACAGTACTTTATTTTTTGCTGAAATGCGTCACAAGGGAAGAGGAGGTAGAGGACGTGAGTGTTTGTGTGGCCGCCTTTGTCCAGTATATGAGACTAAAACCCAGATAGACTGTTACAGGCCAGAAGTTAGCGCCGGTCTCCCCTAGAACAGGGCTCAGTCTGTGGGCATAAATCAATGAGAAATTCCCCTCTTTACTGTTGCTGATGAAACAGTCATATTGCAGTTATGAATGTTCTTCATGTAGTCAAGTACACTGTCTCTCATGTGTTTCCAGGCCATCCCACGACATCAGCCTGGAGGAGTTTGATGATGAAGATCTCTCTGAAATCACAGATGACTGTGGGATTGGACTCAACTATGACTCTGATCCATATGAGAAGGTGGGACCCCTCTTTGTTATCATGTTGCTTCTTTTTATTGACCTTTATATATATACTGTATATATATATATATATACATATATATGTGTGTGTGTGAATGTGTGTGAAAATGCAAACTTATAGCAGGAATGGCAACATGTCCACATGCATGTAAAGCAGTCAAGCCATTTTAATGTTTGTAACTTTGAGTGTTGTATCTTTCAAATTATGTATATTGTCTTTTCTCCAAATATTGTACTGATTCTATACATGAGCAGTTTATCTGTCTGTTGTTGCTCCTTTACAGTTACTTTGGGTGACCACTTATCATAGTTTGTTAATTACAACCTGCAGTTAATACAGGCAGAAAGATGGCAAGAGAGAAATATGTCATTTCAAGCAAGCTATAGTGAGAATGAGCTGAAAAGTGTGACGTACTTAAGGTGATGGAAAGACAGAATGATGACCTGGTTTGTATAGCTGTTTAGTGTTGAGTACTGCCTATTTGCATATGACTATCTTATGTAAGCACCTCTGTAGCTCTTGATTTTTATCTGTAGGCTTCCTAGCATACCAGCGTTGCAGTCATTACGGTAATGACCATCCATAATATTATGCCAGGAACAAAATGAGAATCATGCATGACTTGATGTTCATTCAGTGTGTACTCATCATACAGATCATCACCATACATACTGGACCTGAGCAAACAGTATACATTCACTAAACTCCTCTGTATATAATAGATCCTATAAGCATCCTATCCAAGTGACTGTGTTATGAAGTATATGCAAATAATTGAGTCATTAGCTGTATCATCTCACATGCCTGACCAGCTTAGACCATAATTACACAATTTCTAAGAACTATTATCTCATATACTCTCTCTCTCTCTCTCTCTCTCTCATCCTGTGGGATGTAAATGTTTTATGCTGGTGGCGTGGAGCCACGGCTGCAGCAGAGGGTGGGTGACCCAGTGCAGTTTGCTGCTATGCAGAGACAACCTCCCTCCCTCCCATGTGTCTTCCCTTCCCTCCCTGCTATGCAGAGTGTTGCTCAGAGACAGAGCTCAGATTCCCTCCTCCCTTGTTCTCTCTTCTCCATCCCCCAAAGCTTCCCCTTCCTTCACTTTCTCGCTCTCTCTCTTTCTTCTCTGCCGAGGTGACTAGAAGCGGGATTTAGCTCAGGGATGGTTGGTTCTGAGGGTTAAGCTCTCACTGTAAATCTGTGCTAGATATTTTGCTTCCTCCACTTTAATCCACCAACAAAACACATTATGGATAGCCAGCAAAGCCCTTCTGTAACAAAGCTGCTTTTGCGTAGCATGTGAGAAGACCGCCAAAGAAAGAGAGATTTTTTTTTTGTGTGCCAGAGAGGTTATACAGTACTAAATCCATGCATGAGTGCCCTCTTTCTCCTCTCTCCCTGTCAACATACACATCAGACACACATCAGCCGGCCCTGACTGCTCACTTCACAAACACGAAAGCTCAGGGCAGGGAAAGTGTCGGCCCTTGTTATGTTACATAGTTCCTCACAGAGGAACTAATCTTGCTGACATGGGATGGCTAGGACACACACACAGTTACCCTCTGTGTGTGTGTGTGTGTTTACATTTAAATAACAGAGACAGAAAGGCGAGACAGAATTTCATGCACAGTGTATTTCACATGGTATTTCATTTTGCCTGCATCAGTAGGTGGGTGACACTCTGTCAGCTCATCATCATCATCAGCAGCAGTCCCTGCTGTGTACACTGCTGATGAAGAGAGAGGTTTTGGATTTTTATGTCAGCATGATACGGTCATGTTGGGCAGCATGTCTTTGATGTTTCAGAACAGCCAATCTAAACAGTGAGATTATCCTCTGGCCCCAATCCCGCAGCTCTGATGAATTCCAATTCTTTATGGGGTTCAGGTCTTAATCTGCGTAAACCTTTAGATCAATACTTAGCCTGTGTGACAGGAGCATACACATACATGTGAACAAAAACAAACACATACATGTCATGCCTTTAAGCAGCTTATTCTGTCATCTGGAGCTGAAGGTATTCAACTAAAGATCGTTCATATGTGATTGTTATCAAAGTCTGACTTTATATCTGAGGAAATGGAAATTGTGGGACAAATGCTAAAGCAATGCTGGCTCAGGCCGTCCTTTCCTACTATCTGATGTCACTAGGGGTCAGGTTTGAAAATGTGTCCCCCCCCTCCCCTGATTCTTCACTTCCTGTCTCTCTAACATCCATCTGTCTCTTCAGAGCCTTGACTGAACACCATGAGCACATGCATAATTCAGCATGTGAGCAATGGTGTCTGTGTCTCAGCTGTGGCGCTACTCTGAGTTTGAAACGTGGAAATTTAGAGATACACTGATAGATGGAAGCCATCACTTACTAGGTGGTCTCCATTAATGGCAGGCTAATAGTGATCCGTCATTCATTCCAGTATAAAATTGTGACATGCTGACAGGGAGGACCCAAGTGCAGGATGCAACACAGAATGAAGAGGAAACGCAAGTTTATTAAACAGGGGGAAACTGAGAAGTATGGCGGGTGGAGGTGAAGGGATCCAGGATTGGCAACCTGAGGGCAGGTGAGGTGGACGGCGAGGCTGGTTGAGAGCGAGGACGTCACACAGCAGAGCTTCCTCCAGCACCTGGGTCGCCCTCTCCGTCTGGGGGTGAGACCCGGAAGACAAAGCACTATACTCTTTCCAGACCTGATACGTAAACTGGGGACCACGATCAGAAACGAGTCTGAACGGATGCCATGGAGCCTGAACACTTGATCAACCAGGAGGTTGGCTGTCTCATGGGCAGAAGGGAGAGCAGGTAAGGCCACAAAATGCACTTAGAACTTAGAAAGCGGTCAACATTACCGTGTGGCTCTGGGAAACCGTCAGGCCTGTCATGAAATCCAGGGTGATGTGGTACCACGGCCAACTGGGATTGGTCAACGGATGGAGCAGACCAGCATCCGGTGAGTGTTCTTTTAACGAGCACATAATGTGCAAGCTGACACAAAGGCTCTGGTGTCCTTCTCCATCGTAGGCCACCAGACGCGTCTGAGGGAGATGGTCCACAGCGATACAGGAAGGTGGCAGGTTGGTGTTTGGTGGGGCGGGACCATCCTCAGGGGGGAACAGCTGAGAAAGGGCTTCAGGCTTTGTATTCCCAGAGCCAGGGGACAATAGGACAGAGTGAAGTTGAACTGACCAAAGAAGAGAGCCCACCTTTCCCCATCTCAGCCACAAAACTATCATGAGGAGGTCACCATGGACTGCCGAAGCCCATTCTAGAGCCCTTCCTCTCAACAAATTCATAGTATAGATTATCTTAACTCGATCGGTAGCTAGAGTGTGGGTGTGCTGCTCAAAAACTAAGCTACGCTGAAGAAGAAAGAATTTAGGGAATCAGGAGGATGAAGAGGAGGTGCCAGATTGCAAGGCCAAGCCTCTGTGCTAGGCGGCTCCGCAGAGATCCCCTGATGGAGAGATCCTCCAGTAGATTGGCCATCCAAGTAACGTGGCCGGTCAGGTTCTGCAGGTTTCCGTTCAGGAGTTGAAGTGCCTGGTCATGTTGTCCGAGAAGAGTGCCTTCACGAGAGATGGCTTGTAAACAGAGCGCTGGCGTCCACTGAGTCCAGTGGTGTGGCTAGGTCATTTTGTGATATGCTGACAGGGAGGACGCAGAATGAAGAGGAGTAAACGCAAGTTTATTAAACAGGGAATTTGGGAAACTGAGAATTAGGGCTGGTTGAGCAGAAGGGATCCAGGATTGGCAAACTGAGGGCAGGTGAGCTGGATGGTGAGGCTTGTTGTAGTGGAGGTCAGGCAAGAGTGACAACAGCTAGATGAGTTTGAAGTCCAGATAGATGACATGTACCTAAGGAACAGGGAGACAGGATCAGGCTAAGGCTTGTAGAGGACTAAGCTTAGACAAGGAGATTTTTAAGAGAGCTTGCTACCATGTAAACTGGCACGTTGATCTGGCGATGAGAGACCCAGTACAGAAGGAGCCGGGAAATACCAAACACAGAGGGAAATAGTCCATGAGCACTGTGACAAAAATTCACCCAGATTACAAGCTATATTTGGTAAAATGTCTTCATGGACGCACATGCACCCACACACAGACACAATTTATACTATCTTCATAGAAATTAGCTTAAAAGTGTTCACTTGAGGATCATGTCCTTCAGTGTTTTTTCTTACAGTAATATCTCTTTGCCAACTCAGCACCTGGAGACATTGCCTTATTGAGCTGCTGTTGAAGAGCAGAAATGACTGTATAAATGTCGTAAGCAGAGCTGTTTAAAGAACATATGAATAATACATAAGTGTGTTTATGACTGTGGACCAGTGCAATTTATATGAGTTTGGGTGTGTCTGCGTATGATACGAGGAATACCATTTTATCTTTAGACTCATTTAACTACAGTTGACTGCAGTTGTGCTCTCCAATGCTTGTTTCTGTGTAAAAGGGCTAAACTCATTCAAACGCCTCCCCTGCCAGCAGGAGAGCATGCCTGTAAAAGTCTGCTGGGTGACAGAAGAGGGACAGTCACAGGGCTGGATGGGATGTCCTTGGGAACTGTAGACCATGGGGATCGATTCTCGCCGACACACAACTCTTATTTATAGTTCTCTCTTTTTCTTTAAGCCTGCCGGCCTGTCTGTCAGGTGGCCTCGCTAAAGGAAGTCTCCTGACAGTGCAGATTATTCTGCCAGGCAGATGTGACATTTTCACAACCTCCCTGATGGATCTGTGTATCTTTACACTGTCATGGTGTTATGCATCACATTTTCCCAGTGATGGATTATAATGGGTCAGTGTGAGGAAACGGAATCTTGACAGTAGATTGTGAAGTGAGAGTGCATATAATCTCATTTCTGCAATTTCTCATCACACACTATTACACAACTCTCATAAAAACATTTCATCACATCTTAACAGTTAAATCACAGAAAAAAATACATATGCTAATTAAAAATAACTATGCATATTCATGTATAGTGTCCGGTTAATAGACTGAGTGTTGATTTCTGTTGAGGTATAAAGTAAATGCACCAGGCATCAGCAGAATCGTGTCCGGTGGATGGGTGAGAGGGAGAGGTTTGATTCCTTTATTAAACAAACGGCACTGAGAGGCAGAGAAACTGCTGCGCTGTTCAAACTGCAAACCAGATAAATCAATCCTTGCGTTTGCATTGTCAAATACAAAGTAGAGAAGAGATGATCAGAAAATAGCGAGCACAAATGTTTGTGTAGCAACGATGCACTCAATCATCAAGTGCTTTTCACTCAATGTTTTTAGACTCTTCAGGGAGAGATGATGGTGTGATGTCACTCTGCTCTGTAATGTTGAATCTAGGCGCAAGACCTCATAGACTATTGTGGTAATTAAAACATTCTTTAGCAAACAACTGATTTCTAAATTACATTATTATAAAGTGTATTTAAATGAAACTATTCCATATATGATCAATTTTGCCTTGTCACAGACTCATCTTCCATGTTTAACAGGCAGTTTGAGGTGTGAGTCAATAAGCTACTTCATGGACCTCACTCCATCAATATACCTTGTATCTGGCAAACATAAAGGCTACACAGAAACACACATGCTCTCAGTGTAGCTCAAGTGTGATCTGTTCAACTTAAAATTATTTAGTGCACTGCTTTCCAGTAAACCAGCTGAAACCTGAGAGATGTCTGATTGATCCACTCTCATTTCATTGCCCCTCCTATGTTTTTCTTTATCTTTGTCTTTCACACACACGTACGCACCATCTCACCCTCCTTTCTCTTCTGAACAGTCTACTGTCCTTAAGACTACTCCATTATTCTGCTTTCTTATTATTCTTATTTTGTTTAGTGACTTAATTGTTTCCACCTATTCACCTTTACCTGTTCACGGGGATGTGGTAATGCTCTTGATGCTGAAGGCTGCATTTAGCTTCTCTGCCTTATGCACATACAAACGTATTCATGGAAACACACAAACAGAAGACCCGAGGCTGCAGAAAGAGCATATCAACAAAATGTTCTGTGGTTGTTTATGTGAACTCTGTTGCAGAGCTGCCCACTACAGTGCTTTGATGTGTGTGTCTGTGTTTTACAAGTGCCCTCTGTTTAATTAAAGAACATTGTGGTGCATGCTGTCTATCTGTGCACTCCTAGTTCTATTCATCTCTCAGACAGGCCTGTTCTTGGCAAAGCTTTTAAATGAAAGAGGAAGTAGTATACAGCGGATAGAAGGTAGCAGCGTTTTCCTTTGTGTTGGTTCACTACATAATAGGTTTCCCTCTGCTGTCAGAATAGAAGATGCTTTAATTTGTGGCAATCGTCTGAAATATGCAGAAGGTGTGAAAACATAGAGCATCCATTGTTTTATCCTCTTAACCCCATTGTAAGGTTCTCTCTCCCTCTCTCTTCTGGAATTAGGACTCCCTCATTCTGGAGAAGAGTGACATGCACCACCCAGTGTGCTCCTTCCAGGATGACTTCCAAGAGTTTGAGATGATTGACGATGAAGATGAGGAAGAGGAGGAGGAAGACGATGAAGATGAAGAGGTTGACCCTGATGCGCCCCCGTCCCCCTCTGCCTCCCCTCCTCTCTCCCCTACTCTTGGCACTCTGAAGAGCAGACCCACTACACTGAACCTCACCACTGCTGTGTCGCAGGTAAGCAGCCTGAAGCTCCGGTCCTAAACACAGATTATGTAGAGTTCTCTGTATTAGTAATAGTACCATACAAGTTTGTTGAATAGCTCCCTCTTTCTCTTCTTCTTAGGATTCACTGAATAACAACAGCAGTTTGTCCCCAAAGAAAGGGAGCTGGCAGGACTCGCTGCGCAACCCAGCCTCACAGGGTAAGTACATGATTCATTATCTGTAATAAATTTGGTTATAGACTATAGATATGTTTTCATTGTACTCATTTGTCGGCCTACCACACATGAAACCTCAGAAAAGACGCTGCTTATTTTGACTGACAAGATTCTGGTAAATCCTTTGAGAAATTATGAAAGAGAATCACTTTTAGTAATTAATTTGCATGTTGCAGTAATTAAGGTGTCACATCATTTGTTATTTTCATCCATATGTTACATGCAGTTTCTACCCAACACTAATTGAGATATTTTATCTGGACAGCACTGAATCAGCTAGGAGTGTTCTGATCACCTTTCTCCCATATCCAAGCCATTTAATGTTGAGTATCTTCTGAAATTGAGTCTCATCCAGTATTTAGACACTAGAAGAAACACATTCCTAAATTCGACATAATGAATCTAAAGTCGTGTATCTTTTGAAAATTACATGGATTGGTTCGAGTGAGGCAATTAGAAAGAAACAATTAAAAACAAAAAAATGAAGATCATACCACAACAATCAATGTACACCATATAAGACTTTACAGTATTTTGTATTTCAGTAAGTTTCTTGATTTTATTTTTCTTTTGAGGATTTCTGAAATTATCGCCCCAGATGGGCAGGTTTATTGTTACCATGTTTAAATGAAACTCAGCTATTTTAAATTATCATTTACAAACCATAGGCATTACACACAGTTAGAAAATAAATATCTACTTCCAGGCCGTCTGTCTCCAACCCACTCATGTCTGGAGGATGGTAGCCATGTGACAGGCCAGTGCCCAGCCTCTCCAGTTTCCAAGGCACCGGGGTCTCAGAGCAAAGGTACTCCACTAAAACAGGCAGGGGAGGGCGGGAACCCCCAGTCCCCTCACAGGCCCCTCCTTTGCGACATGGAGGGCAACAGGCGAGAGAGGCCCGAATACGGTAACAAAAAGGCCAACCCAGCAAGCTTAGAGCTCATTCCATTAACATCCGTGTCGTGTAGTGCCGTGATGTGACATGAAGTGATGTGATGTGAATTTGATTTGTTAAGAAATATATATGTTCAGCAAAGCACTGTCATGTTGATTCTTGATGTTGAGTCTACTATAGTGAATCAAATTAGTGTGTTTCTAATGAAGAGGCGTTTGCTGAACTTGCTCATCCACCGTCGTCTTTTTAAAACTGATTTTGAAAATACACGCACCTTGAATCTCTCTTCATTCATTTTTCTCTATGCTTATTTTTTTATTTTTGCTCCTTTAATTGTCCAGATTGCTCTGGCTTCCACAACTGACCTGTCTGCTTTCTCTTTTTCCACTCTCTGCATAACCTACTTCATAATACGCTATGTCGTCCTTCACTGTCATTCTCTCATGGCCTCCCTTTTTTCTCCACATCTTTTTATCTTCGCAGGCTCATTTGGTCAACACAAGTCCCACCCTTGCTCTGGCAATGTCACTGAACCAAAGGCAGACCCTTCAATCCATACAGCAAGGGTACCTTCTGTAGATGAGCACTCCCAGTGTTCGGACACAGAGGTGGACCATGATCTCAACAGTGACCACAACCACAAACACTCAAACCGGCGCGCCACTGACACCTACACAATCACCAGTGAGTCGGGTATGGAGCCAGAGAATGACCTAGACCCAGATGGAACCAGTCGCTGTTTGTCATCCACTGCACCCATGGGAGCCAACGACGGTACCGATACACCTTTGTCTGATGAGGAGCTGGAGAAGGACTTTGAAGTGGAGTTCATGTGCAAGGAGACCTACGATATGGTGTGTAAGAAGAATACATCGTCTTACGTGGAATTTCCCTCTATTGAACCCGCTGAGCTCGCCTCCTTCTCCAGCTATGTGTCCTCCAGCCGCTCAGATACTCTTGACCAGTCTAACAGTTCAGATGCTGCCGTTTCTGCCATGGAGGCAGCAGCTAACGATTCCACCTCTCCATCCTCAGACCCAGGGATAGCAGATATGAACCAGCAGAGTTATGTGACTTCAGACCAGGACAAGGACCTTAGCTCTCCAGGCTCTGACTCTGATATTGAAAGAGAGCTGGAGGCAGCGTTTGCCTGTGAAGGTCCAGTGGTCTCCAACATGATCTCCTCTATCTCAGAGACAGAGCTGGACCTGACCAGTGATGACAGTAGCAGTGGACGCTCGTCTCACCTCACCAACTCCATTGAGGAGGCCAGTTCGCCTACATCAGACCAGGAACTGGACCCAGATACAGAGTTAGAGCAGGACAGTGGTATCGTGGGACTTAAAGCGTCTCTACTTCTGGGTCAGCCTGACCCAATCAAAGAAGGTTCCTCTCTACCCTCTCCTTCCCCTTTACCCTCACCCACTATTGCTACACCATCCCCTGTTGACTCACCCATCCTACCTCTTGAGTCCTATGATGATGGTCAAGCACTGATGGGGCTGCAGAATGTGGACGATGAGCTGTCCTGCGAGCACCAGGCTGACCCAGATGAGACTTTGCCTCCAGCCCAACTCTGTGAAGACAGCCTGTCCAGACAGATGGTTCTGCAGATAGAACCAGACCACAGCCTAGAGAGCTTCAAACGTTCCTTCTACCTGCCAGTGGGACCCAGGCTAATGCCCAGTGCAGATGAATACGATGGAACCAGTGAGGGAGACTCAGAATCAGAAAGTGAAGATGACCTGAGTGAGAACTCAGACTCACCCTGGCTGCTCAGCAACCTGGTCAACAGGATGATCTCAGAGGGCTCGTACCCAATCAGTTGTCCTGAGGACTGCTTCAAGAGGAAGGTTTCTGTGTCAGACACCATATCACCATCTTCAGACATCGGAGAGGGAGATGGTTTCAATGATGAGGACCAAGAGAAGAAAGAAGGGATGGAGGGATCAGAGGAAGAAGAAAAGGAAAGTGAAGGATACAGAAAGGATATGATTGAGCCAGGAGAGAGGATAAAGAGTGTGGAGTCTTCAAAAGAAGGAGCAGTGAAAAGTCCCTGTGTCCATATGAGCAACCCTACTGGTAACGACATAACTCCTCTGATCTTGGAACACTGTGCAAACACCAGGAGGGGAACCACAGATTTCAACTCCTTGTATACAACTAAAGACTGTGAAAAGAACTTCACAGACAAACCATCTAAGAACACCACGAGACAGGAGGAAGATGAAGAGCCCAATAATGATTTGATGATGCTAGAGGGGAGGAAGGATCTGGAGTCACCAAGCCTCAGTGACAGTGTGGTCAGCGATAAGGATGAAGGACGAGAGACTGAGCCCAGGCCAACAAGCCGTTCCTCAGCCTCTCTTGAGCGTATCACTGAGGTTAAACACAGCTTGACACTGGACATACCCACTGCCCAGACTAACCGCTGCTTCAGCCTCACATACTCCACAGACAATGACGAAGAGGAGGATGACAGGGACTCTTACCCATTCCTGGGTGGCTTGAGGAAGCAGTCCTTCAGGGGTAGTGATTTAGAGCTTGACAGCTCACCACCCATTGATTCCAGTGTGCAAGATCATCCCTTATCTGACCATGACCTCCCACTGTGTGAAAAAGAGCTGGCTTTGAGGCAGCCGAATGAAGATGATGGACTAGCCTATGACTCCATGAAGTACACACTAGTGGTAGATGAGAATACTACGCTGGAATTAGTTAGCCTCAGAAGGTATGGATTCTAGTGGTAAATCAAGCAGTCTTACAGTGCTCATGGCTGTCTAACCTTAAAAACTTTGAAAAGATTTGAAATGGACACATCTTGTCCTCTCAGGTGCACCTCCGTTCTGAGTGATGATAGTGAGCTCTCCACACTATGTGACGAGGAACCTTTGGGGACGGAAGAGGTGGGCTATGGTCGCGATGGTGAGGAGGTGAGGCCAGAACTTCTCAGTTCTTCTGAGGACTCCTCCCCAGAGGCTGACCTCCCATTCTCCAAGAAGTTCCTCAATGTATTTGTCAACAGTACCTCCCGCTCTTCCAGTAAGTCACACACCATTCAGACACTGCACCCTTCTGAAAAACTCTGAGATATTTACTTTCAATCAAAAATGATTAAATGAACAGTTTGACATTTTGGGAAATACATATATATGCTTTCTTAAGCTAACTGTTTCCTAACTGCAGCTTCATATTTAGCGTACACATATGACAGCGGCTTTGAACTTCTTATCTAACTCCTGGTAAGAAACTGAATAAGCGTATTTCCCAAAATGTTGAACCATTCCTTTAAATTAAGCCAATGTAAATTATATTCCCTACAGGATATAACCCATTAGCATTATTGCTATAACTCTCCATTCAGGGTCCTTAGACTGAATATACCTCATTAGGCTGCTTTCAGACAGAATCAGGCGTTACGGCGATTAAACGCTGGGTGGGAGTGTCACATACTAACCAGCAATCCTAGCTAAAGAGCGATACAACACCAAACAACTGCATGGTGATTAATGTCTTTGTACTCAATTGTGGCAGGATTGAACAGCTGATGTACAATCATCACAGATGTGATTGATCAGTCTCTCTTCCATCTTCACCGTTGCTCGGTAAACAGTGGAATATTATGGTATGACAGCTAATGCTACAATGCTACATGGTAAACAAAGTTCTTCTTCACCGGTCTGATCGCTGGTGTGATTGTCTGCCGCAGCGTGACGTTGGATTGCATTTGAACTTTGATTGTGTTTTAACTTTTTGATGCAGGCCGCTGCATATTTTTGCAGCATCTCCTGCGTCCCGAAAAAAAAGCAGTACCCCCATTCTGGCGTTTTCACCGCAGCGCCTGATTCCATCTGAATGTAGCCTTAGGGTTTAACTCATCGCTGTCAGTATGACACATTACAAATGTGATCTAAATTTGGCAGGGTGCCCACACAAGATCTATGGGAGGGCTCTGCTTCCCAGTGCATCCATCATCAATCAGTGCTCTCGCTTTAAGATTCAGATTCCTAATGAAGAGTGATTTGCATACTGAAAGGCTCATTACAAAGGCTTTGACATTTCTTTTTTGAAAAATCCAATTAGCTTTCACTAAGCCTTCCTCACGTAAGATTTCCATGAGAAATGTTCCCCCAACAAATAACAGGTTAGAGGAACAAAAACATTAGTGTATTTATTTTGGACATTTAGCTTTCAGATTTATTGGAAAAACTGTTTTTCAGGACATTAAAACCAAGTGGTGTCTGTTTGTCATGTAGGCACAGAATCCTTTGGACTTTTCTCCTGTACCATCAACGGAGAGGAGAGGGACCAGACACACAGGGCAGTCTACAGGTAACACAACCTACAATACAGTCATTTTTGAAATGGGAATTCTAGCAAAAAGCAGATTAATAATAAATAAAATAAATGGCATGGTGGAATGAATTACAAATGCCATTACCATTTCTCCTAATTTTCAAATTACCATTTTGTGTCTGCGGGGGGAAAGGTCCTTGTGTAGATAAACAAAACAATATTTCTTCATCGAGGTTTCATGTAGGGGTCATGTACCAATAGTGAATCACTAATTATGTTAGACAGGAGTGAAGATGTCCAAGCTACAGCTGGGCTCGAGAGCTGCAGGGTAGCCAGTAATAATCACCACCTGTGTCTGTTGTTTTGTGTGTGTGTGCAAGAGCGAGTGTGAGAAAGAAAGCTACATGCGCCTCCCTCACACGTACATGTTGTGCATGTATAATTATGTATTTGCTTTACCACAGTCATCTTTCAGTATGTATGTCCCCACATTTAGATCTCTTTGTCTCCCTCCACCCACCCCACCTCTGTCTGCTGTTTCATCACTCCTCTCTCTCTGCTCCCCAGTGGGCGACACCTGAAACCCAAACAGATGCTTCCTGCTCAAATTAACTCCAGTGTATAGGATGCCCAGCTGCAAGGATACCATATAAGGACACAACATTTAGCAGACATCTTTTTTTGTCCTCCCTCTCTCTGCTGCTCTCTGCAGGTTCATTCCCAGACATGCAGATGAGCTGGAGCTAGATGTGGATGATCCTTTATATGTGGAGGAAGAAGAAGATGACTACTGGTACCGAGGCTATAACATGCGGACAGGGGAGAGGGGCATCTTTCCTGCCTTCTATGCTCATGAGGTCGTAGGCCAGTCTAAGGAGTTGCTGGGTGCGTTGAGCAATACATCCGCTGTCTTTTCTTCTGTCTCATTGCGAATGTCAGAAGAATCACATGTTCTGTACGTGTGTGTCCACCTTACACCCTGTAGGAATGAAAAGAAATCCAGCATGGATCGAGACTGTCAGCGTTCAGTTTTTGGGGTCTGTTGAGGTACCTTATCACCAAGGCAACGGCATTCTCTGTGCCGCCATGCAGAAGGTAAGCTAAGTGGAAAACAGGAAAACATGTGCGTAATCAGACAAAGCAGACACAAGCATGTATTCTATACCATATTAAAGCATGTTCTTTTTGACATGGAAAAATGTTCTGTCTGCAAGATTGCGATATCGCGGAAACGGACGGTACATGTGCGACCTCCTTCTCTGTGTGAGTTGGAGATTAGCTTGCAAGGAGTGAAACTGATCATGAGCCTGGAGGATGAATATGACACCCTCGATGAGGTATGGACAAATAAAGAAATGAATCAATAACTTTCTCATCATTGCAATTCAATTACCCCTTCAATATGGAATAATATTACACTGATGCTTCATCGATGATTTAACTCAAATTTTATCTTTCTTCTTGTATGTCTCTGCATCTCTCACCATCTTTAGTACGACAGATGTAGTCACTTTTTCCAGATGAAGAACATCTCATTCTGTGGATGCCATCCGAGGAACAACTGGTATACATAATGGTTTCTCTGCCCCTGTGTCGCCACTGTAACACCTGACCGATTCCATCATATTGTTTTCTTCTCTCTGCAGCTACTTTGGCTTCATCACTAAGCACCCGATGCTGAACAGATTTGCTTGCCACGTGTTTGTATCCCAGGAGTCCATGCGACCTGTAGCAGAATGTGTTGGGTGAGTCCAAATCACATGATTATATCAATTACCTGACTTTACATCTCTTTTCTGTTTCTGTGACTTTGTTGTACTATAAGCCATATCATATTTAAAGTGATCTTTGATGGTTTGCTGTTGTAGTCTGATCTCAAAGTCTTGCTACCAATCACTCTCTTCTGTAGCTGGTTAAGTGAGCAGTGATCCAGGGTTATTTTGCATTATAGCCTTTAATGTATGTGCATGTGCGCAAGGCTAAATAATGATTGCGGGCTTAGTCATTAGTCATGTCTGCTGCAGCCGTATTGTGTTTGAATAATTAATGATACTTTCTGTGGATGGAGTGAGGGCAGGCAGCAGAGCATGGGATGAGCAGAACTGTTTCATCATTCAGCTTCTCATCCTGCTCTGCCTGTGGAAAAGACCCAACCAGAACTTATGAATAACAATTACCCTCCTTTGATTTGAGCGAGAGTGGTTCTGTATTTGCCCTACAACTATTTTGATTACACATCCTTTTGTGCATGCACCAACCAGTCATTTATTAGTAAACAGTGACACCATGACTGCGTAAAATCTGTCACTACAAGAAGGATTACTATGGAAGGCTCTTCTTCTAATAGCTGGCAGGTTGATCTTTAGTCATTCTCTCATCTCTATCTTTTCTGCAGACGAGCCTTCCAGGAGTACTACCAGGAACATCTGGAGTACGCCTGCCCCACTGAGGACATCTACCTGGAGTAAGAAGTGTTGTTATGGCGACCGCCTTCTTTCTCCACATCGTGTATGTTCACCGGGTTTGTCACCAGAGGGTGCTGTCAGTGGGGTCTTCGCTCCATGGTAAAATACTCGTCTGCGTCCCTCTAAAACTGGAATATTCATTTCTACAGTATGCTAGGCATTTGACTGATTTTCATTCATCTCTCTCTCTTGTTTATTTCCATCATCTCAATGGATTGATTGCCTGTTTCTTTTATCTTTTTTAATGATATAAAACTAAGATGCTGAGCACCTGTTTATTTAAAGGTTCCTCTTTTGAAATGACAAACCATATACCTACTACTGCTGTTTCACTTTTTAATGCATGGCTAGTAGGGTTACCGCACACAGACACACAGAGAAATACACATATCCAAGTGAATGGCAAGCAGCTCAACAATCAGTAAGGGAAATGGTGTAGAATCAAGAGGTTGGCATTTAATGTAACTGTAAATATGTATTTGTTCAATATTGACAAACTGCTAATTTGATTTCTACTGATAGTGACATTGGAGCAAAGTAGAGAGACTACAGTGAACTGTCCTTGGTCCGAGCTTACCCCTGTGTCGCGTACAAGACGTAGTGTGTGTTGTAAATACGTGTATAGAGAGTAGACATACAGGCGCCTCATCCAGACTAATTAAGAAACACTCACGGCTGAGACTGATGGAGGGGGTTTTGTTTTGTTATGGGTATTACTGGCTCACTCTGACAGGAGTACCTGCAAGTGTAAGAGGTTTCAGAAAGGTTGTAATGACTCGGAATGAACTTTGAATGTCATTAGCCCTGCAGATACTTTATTCAGCTTGGACTATGTGCAGTAGCCGTCAGCACATTTGGATGATGTGACAGAGCCATTTTACTTTTGTCCAGTCCTCAAAGTTGCACTGCTTGCTGACCTTTCCCCTGGGGAGCTTTCATAGGAAATCGTTCAACCGTGAACACTGCAAATCATAGATCACCATTGTATGTTTTGCTATGGTTAATGTGACTTTCAGGTCAAAGAAAGCAAAGGTCCTCTGAAAAGCCATATTCTCACTCCTCTGACTGTTTAGCCCTGGTTTTCAGTGACATCCTAGTTTTCTTTTTCTTTTGACTTGGCAGCTTCAGTGAGGGAATATTAATAACTAGACTGACCGGTAGCCACGATTCAGTAATGCTGTATTGCAGTGTGCCTACTGTACAGTGAGAGCAACCTGCTAATATTTGGTCCTGGAATCACAATGTTATCAAACCTTTAATAAAGCATTAAAAGGCAGGTTTTATAGTTATGTAAATGGTTAGACTTTCACCTTGTTTTTTAAAGTAGGATAGATAAACGAGATGGCCACATGTTCCCACATTTATTTATTGCTCTTAGTCTGCTCAAAGGTTAAAGTTTAATTTTTCACATTACACAATAACCCAACTCTGGGGTTGTTGTAGCATACCATAGCTTACAGTCTAGCACCTTCTATATGGGAGGGGGTATATTTAAAAAATGATGCTGTCCCTGCAGCAAATGTGAAATTTCAGGCTTTGAGGTTTACCACCCCCAACCATCTCCATTGTTCTTTCAGACACAGTTTAGCCTTGTGTTCTGCTGCTTTCAGTCACAGTTCACCAGAACAAACACCTCAGATCTGCAGGATTTCAGTGTTCACTGAAAGTCGATATGACAGGAGGGAGGTAGGGTGTTAAGTACATATGTGTCGCTGTCAGTTAGGTCATTGTATATACAATAGCGAATCTAAGATAGTGCTGTGTCCTTTATGTTGAGTATGTTATGAAATGAAAATGAACATTAATTAAAAAGACATAAAAAAAGATCACAACTAGACAAAAACCCCTGAAAGAAAAGAAAATCACGGAAATATTAGTGATCTGCAATAATTTTATTTCAGTGTTTATGTTAACGCAGTATGTGTCACACAGGTGGCATTTGGGTTCCTGTCAACTCCATAACTCTCTACAGACAGGCTTCAGCAGCATCTTTAGGGCACATTTGTGAGATGTGACATCATTAGTGTGTGACACACCCACCAGACTACTGACCAATCTGCTGTTAGTGCTGAATAGTGACCGAGTCAGCGGCCACTGGAAAACTATTTTTGCGTCTTGCCGATTATTGTAATCTCCCTTGAGCTCCAACAGTGTGACCCATCTCTGATCTGTATCTATTTACTTCCAATTATGTTTTTCTATCTTGTTACAGCCTAGTTAAAAATCCTTCTTTTCACACAGCTACACAAAAACAACCTCTGAGGATGATCTAGTCCCATATAGCCGCTGAGACATACATTAATAGTTAAACCAAACTTTTGACTTTATTACATTAACAAGATTCTTCACTGTATACCTACAGCTAAACAGTATGTGACAGAACAAACATATCCTATCTTGTATCTTTAAAAACAAGGACTTGTAAAATTCCAGGGAAAAGAAAAAGACAAAAAAAAAAATCATTCTGCCTTGTCATGGGTTTGGTCTTATGAATAAAATATATGCTTGATGTCCAAAACATTTACTGTTGTCTTTATTGTTCAGATCTACTCTTGATTGTTTGTGATTGAAATATGTTGCAAAGTATTTTCACATTAAACATTTATTGACATTTAAGAATAGATAAACATGGAAATTACATCATAAATCGAATAATAAAACATGTTTTCAAAGAGATTAATTCAGGAAATATACAGTACATTGTTATATATTATTTCTAAATATATAAAATATTAAGAAAATCATCTCCTCATTGAGGAAACAAATTGTTTGCAATATTACTTTTCAGTTTGAACAGTAATTAAAGGGTAGCTGGCCACAAGCAAGTGCTTTATCAGACAATTTGAAAATCAACGTCACATCTTGTGCTTTCACAGAGCAATCTTGAAGCAAAATCAGTATCTTCGGCGTTTCCCACATTGCCATCATAAGCACATGTGAGTAATTGTCCCATCAACACTGGCAGCAGCTGGGCTTGGGGCTACACTGAGGATTGCAGCAAGGCTCCAGGTTTGGGTCTATTCCCTTTGATATCTGGCTCTCTCCAAACACCATGGAGGCTTCAAACTGCGCCTTGACTTTCTTGATCCTCTCCAGCAGGGCTTGTAGGTCGGGTCTTTCCTTGAGGGGGAGAGGGTAGTTCTCCGAGGGGTCAGCATCCAGGTCGAAAATTAGAGGGGGGTCATGGGCCTTGAGGACTGCAAATGCTGGGCAGTCTTGGTCTGGGGTCGTACCACTGTGGGCAGCGCCTGATGGACAAACATGGACCAGAAGGAGACAGAATCACCTCAGTTCTGACTGTGTGATTATGCTTGACAATATGAAGCCTACTGTACCTCGTGTATAGAAGTGGGCCTTGTACTTCCCTAGCCTGAGAGCAAACAGGCCATACATCTCATTGGGATCTGTGGGGTAGAACACCATCATCTCCCTTTTACCCTGCAAACAAAAAGGATTAAAGATGAACATTAATACATCAGTTCTCACATTACTTCAATCTCTACAGAGTGTGAGATATGATGAAACTACCTTTCCTTGGTTGACAAGGATTTCTGTCATATCGACCCCATCCAGAATCACCTGCGGTAGTTTGGCTCCTGCAAGACTTGCAATGGTGGGGAGGATATCTAGAATGCTAGCCATCTCATGGGTCACACCTTAAGAGATGCATACAGAAAAAGAGCAGGGAGCAGCTATCATTACAGTGTAAAAAAAAAAAAAAAGGACACATGTAAATGGATTTGTATTCATTTTGTTAAGGTATTTATTTTCATACTGGAATCAAAACAGACCGGTTGATGCCTGGTATGAAATCCGTGTAAAAACTATGCTTTTAGAAAATGGTCGGCTGTAAAGTTTAACCTACGTGACTGAAATATTAAAAACCACCAGTAAGGTCTTTGAAAGGGAAAACTAATATTAAGCCAGCTTTCGTTTAACACTACACCAAGTGGTCTGTAAAGAAAAGTCGTTCAGTGAAGCAAAACCTTTTTCTTTTTGATATTTGAAAGCATCATCCAGTCTAAATGTTTTGTGCAGATGACTAAAGAGTCCTGACCTGGTCTGATGACCCCTGGCCAGTAGGCGATGGCTGGCTCTCTCATGCCCCCCTCATATGTGGTGCCTTTGCCACATTTCAGAGGGCCAGCGTTCCCTCCACGTGACATACGCATCAGTTCAGGCCTACACACAGAGACAGGAATAACACACACTTTGATAAAAGCAATATCATAAGAGGGCAAAGATATAATGCAACTTGACCTTTGGACAGAGGAACAACGCACACTACTGTACCACAGCTATTGTGGAGGGAGATTAAAATGTCTGCATAAGAACGCACGAACGTGACTACAAATACATGCAGGCCATAGATTCTTTTGCACATAAAAACAAAGCTGGGCCAAAAACCAACCCATTGTCAGCAGTGAAGAAGACCAGGGTGTTGCTGATCACTCCAGTCTTCTCCAGGGTCGTCAGTAGGTTTCCTATTGTGTTGTCAAATTCCAACAGAGCATCTCCAAATGGGCCCCTTAAAGACTTCCCAGCTGCCCCTGGGCCTGCATACTGGGGGTAGTGGGTGTGCTGTAGAAGGAAGTAGAAAAAGGTGGAATTATTGTAGTATTTGTTGTCTCTCTGCACTACGTTACCATAATCTGTCTACATGGGGTTGAAAACATTGCGGAATTTCTTGCTTTGACTCACTTGGACATGGACAAGCACCAAGCATTTTGAGAAGACATTTTTAGTCTTTTGAAGAGTTTAACTGAGCAGGAGCGATTGTATTACCCTAGCACACACTCTTTTTCTTGCTTACATGTGAAGGATAGTAGAGGAAGAAAGGTTGTTCTTTCTTGGCTGATGTGGTAATGAAATTGGTTGCAAAGTCGCTGTAAGCCCTTTCCAGATCAATGAACTTGACTGGCTGCTGCTTGATGACGTCACCGTGCATTAGTGGGACAGTTACAGTGCCGACGTCACACAGGCCAAAGCACTTAACATCCGGAGGGAAACACGTCAGGTTCCAACAGGGGCCCTGGAACAAATATTAAAAAATAATGTTGAAGGAAAGAAAATACATGACGCTACTTTTAGCAAATAACATCGCAGATTACATCTCAACACTTCGAACCGTTCGTGAAACTCAGTTTGAAGCTAAATTCAATCGCACTGACCATGTCGTGGGAGTAGGGGATCCCCAGGTACTGGTCGAAGCCCTGCTTGGTTGGAAGAAACTTCCCGTTGGCCCCAAGTCCTAAGTGCCACTTCCCTATAGCAGCAGTAGCATAGCCAAGGGGTTTCAACACTTCAGCTATCGTGGTCTCATTCAGAGGAAGACCACCTATAGAGCCTGGGTACAACACTCCAGGGTAGATACCTGAGCGGGTCTGATAGCGCCCCGTCAACAACGATGCCCTGGAAAGCAATCAGAGCAAAGCAAGGCCATTACTAAGTGATGTAGAAGGAACTGGAAAGTGTATAATGTGTGTGCAGACTAGAGGGTTGAGTTTTCGCGTTCAGTTTGCGAGATGGGGCTAAAATGATCGGAACCATGCATTAATTGGAATTTCAACATGGAGAAATTCTCAGTGTGAACCAGCTGTTGCTGCACGCAGACAGCATGCGGATGAAGCATGAAAGCAGAGAAAAGGATTAAAAGTATCCATAAGTATGTTTCCTATAAAGGCTTACTATGGAAATCTTACCTCCTGAGCGGCGTCCTCGAAGGGAAAAGAAGATTTACTTAATTTTTATTCTCTCAGTTAGAGTTTTTTTTCTTCTTCTTTCAAAATGAAAATGCAGAGTAATGAAAAATGAACAAAAAAAAAAAAAAACAAAACAAGAAAAAGTTGGTTCACTGAACTGCATGCTGTAAGATTTTGCTTTAGATGGATAACCAAAAGGGCCGTCATCTCTACAGATGTCACCTCATCCGTTTCCCCCAATTTTGGTTAAATAGATATTAACAGATCTTTATCTGGCCCTCGTTTGGTTCTTTCTACAAGAACCAGCTCTGCTTCACCGAGACACACCGCCTCCGACCAGCACTGCTGAGGTGGATGAAGTGATATAATCAATAGTTTCTGCTGTAGTTACCACATCTAGCTGGGTTTTGTGCGATGACTGCTCAGAGCCGTCGCGTTACTTCCTCACCAAAAACAACGCGATCTGCTTTCAGTTCCTCCCTCAAGTGTCCCGGTAAAAGGCGAAGGTTGTGGCGTTTTAATGAAATGCCGACGTCAGCGTCAGCTTGGGTGACACCGTCTGACATTTTAAAATGAGACCTCTGAATAATTCTCCTGACTTTCTAAAACGTGTGCTTAGCCCAAAAATGACGCGTTCGTCCAGGAGGGACAAGTCCCGGGCCCTTCCGGTCGCACACGGACGTCACATTCGGCCAGTCACAGTTACAGACAGCTGCAGCGCTACAGACCTGGACGGGCTGCAGACGGGACTGGTGCAGTAGAAGTCTGTGAACCGGAGTCCTCCCGCTGCCAGGCGGTCCAGGTTTGGAGTGAGTGAACTGGGGTGTCCATAACATCCCAGGTCCCCGAAGCCCAGATCATCTGCGAAGAGGAGGACGAAGTTCGGCGGCGAGGCCGAGCGGGTGCAGACGAGGACGACGTTCAGCAGGAGGAGGCGGACGTGGTCCATTCTGCGTCGCCCTGCTGCATTTGAGCGGAGACGGGGAGCCGACAGCAGGTCCGCAGACAGAAAGCAAAACAAAGCGTCGCGTGTCGCGTACGGATGACGTCACGCACGGCCAGGAAACGTAGTCTCACTTATTCACTTTTTTTTGGGACCAGCCTGCATAACGCAAGTGAACCAATTTATTTTTCTGAACACAGGGTTTTGTTTTGATGTGCTCGTATAGAGAAACAAATAATGATCCAAAACCCCCCCCAAAAAACATCCTTAAACAAAGTCTATAACAGAAAAGCACGAAATGTTTGTCAATTATTTGTTTCGTCTATTGTTATACTGCCCCTGCTTTATGTTGCAATTCTAGTGATGCTATGCAAATTTCTACAGATTTCTAGTAGAAATTTGTGTGTTTTGCATAGTTCAAGAAAGGTTGTGCCATAAAGACTGCACTGGGCCAATTTATTGATTTATTCTCAGAGTCATGCTTCAGTGAGGTGGACAGGGAAACGAAAGGAGGGCACTAACTTCATTTAGATAAGTTGGCATTGTGTGTGTCTATGAGAGAGAGGGGGCTGAAATGAGTGCATGGAGTAAATAGAAATCCCAACACATGTGTAATTTTAGTCAGCAGGATGCTTCACTCAGGTGATTCCGAGGTGAGTATGCAAAGTAATGCTGACGCCTGAAACAGATTCAGCGAGGAGTGGCCTGCTATTGGAATTCAGATAGTGGGTTTTTTTTTTTGCTGAATTATGCAGAACATCTACTGTAACTTTTCACCATAAATACAAGTGTGTGTGTGTGTGTGTGTGTGTGTTTATAGGTGTGGGTGTACATGAATGGCTATTAGTTTGCTTGCGTGCTGTCCAGCACCTCAGGGAAGAATTGCTGTGGCTGATAGATATAGTTTTGATTTACTATTCACTTTCACATCTCTACAGGACTGACCTACATTCAGCAGCTACTCTGTGTGTGTGAGAGAGAGAAGGAAATTAGGGAGAATTGAGATAAAGAAACAGATAAATAGAAAACAGTGTGATCTTGGAGAAAAGGGAAGAAACAGGCTAACTGCCTAAAGTAAAATATTTTATTATAATACTTGACCTACTGAACTATATAGCGTGCAAACAGGATCACACAGTACACACAGTACTTTTATGTATGCATACATGCATTCATAAAAGATAAGTAAGAATTAAACAGTTTTTTTTTTTTTTTGTTGCATGCAGGAAAGCCAAAGGAAAGAACAGGTTCGCTGTGAGCGTTTGAATAACTGCCTCACTGCAGGAGCTCCCTTAATCTAATCATCTGGAACTCTGAGCTCTGGAAACATCTCTGCAGGGAACAACATGATGGTACAGTCCTGGAGTGGGGCCACTGATATTCCTGTTTTTCCCTGTGGGCAGGTGTTGCCTTTGAGATTAAAGACCACGATTCTTTTGAAGGCATCATGCTAAGTTCAGGTAAACGATGAATCAATCATTAGCCCAGCAGCTTGTAACGAAATACCTAGACGCAGCCATCGTTAGAGCAAATATTTTATGATTATGACCGTTTAGCTTTTTCCACCACTAATGACCTGTGAGGGTGTTTGCTAGACAGCCCATCTAATGGGCAAGCATGTCTCATGGAGCGGCATGAGGAGAGCTGCTGTGGATAAATGACAGTTTGTGTGCTGCACAGACCTGCCTGCACGGTGATTCAGTAAAAAATGACTGCTCTGACCTTTTACTATGAATGAATGAAAACTGTTATCAGTGACAAACACGGAGCGGAACAAGTAACTTGAAGCAGGTGAGGCCACAAAAATGTCCTAACTTTGTAGGTGTGTGTGTGGACGAGGATGGTGTTTATGAATTTCTGTGTGCCTGCTAAGCATCAGTTGCTATGTTCTCTTGACAGTTGATCAGGTGTAGCTGCATTTATCTTATCTTTATATAAAATGGGTTGTTCTGCCAGTAAAACTGTTATTTAACATCCCTCAGCAGAGAAGCAGTGTGTGTGTGTGTGTGTGTGTGTGTGTGTGTGTGTGTGTGTG
>JAVQJF010113617.1:0-26924 GCA_036023855.1 Gadopsis marmoratus
CCAATCCAGCTCATGAAAGACCGACCTGCTCAAGAATGTTGTTTTTAGCTCCTTCCTTTTCTCATTGAGCTGGTGATTGGTGATGTGCCCGGTTTTGTTGCCCATATCAATGGTGCCACTTGATGACAATTTGGCGGGCGAGACAGCCATATTTAATCAGACGTTAATTTATTGCGCTGCACCCTTGCTGGCGTGACTTTAGTTAAAGCAATGAGTAGGGTGTTGTGTAGCTTTTTGTTCCTTGTTTTGTTGGGGAGTGTGGCTAACATTAATAGCGTGTAGCTATAGTCCCTCTTTACAGAGGCTTCCAGTGGCACTGAGCCTTGCCTGGAGGAAAAGTCCCTGCATTTTGTAAAAGGCCTAAACACATCTGATGACAACTGCATCAGGATTACAATAGCTTGATCCTCCAACTATAATGGATGTACAATAGGAACTCACACACATACATAACAGAACAACTGGCTCATGTGGCTACACGTTACTCATAGAAGCCGGCTAAATTTGAAAATACCTTTTTATGTGTAAAAACAATTGGATTCACACTTGCGTTTTCAGGTAATTTTCATAAAGATCTCCAGCTACACAATAAACAAATACCTTCTTCGTTTTCTTTGGTTCTACTGTTGGATGATCCAATAACATCTGAAACCTCTTTGCCAATTTCTGTACCTTTCTGAAACCCACAATATAACTATCACGGCCACATGTGTGCTGAGGTGAGAAATTAAGCAGGGTTTGAACTTCTTTCTCAAGCTTGCCCTGGCTGTTTTTTTTGCCTTGTCGTACAAAGTAGTTCTTTTTGAGCATAACCTGCCCTGAAACACCTCAACAACAATCTTACTGAAAAATGACGGCTTAAGTCAGTGGGACATGTGACCACATCTGGTGGCAGAAGCCTTTATAGTGGTTCTGAATGTCCACATGTGAAGGCTGATGTCAAAGAGAGCAGCAAGATTTGTGTTCAGATGGGTAGAACTGTGCACAGACAGTCCTGTGTTGCACTCAATCTTATACACTTGAAAATTGTGACATAAGTACATAGTTGGGCGAAGTTTTAAAAAAGAAGGCTTGAGTGAGAAGTTAAAATCCTGCCTATTGCTCCATCTTAGCACACCTGGCCGGTCATAATTGTCGGATGTTCTGGTTTTTGGAAAGTTACGAAAAGTCCAGCAATTCCCGTATTCCAGCATCAGGAAGGGGGACAGGTTTCATTGGCTGTTTGACAATCTGACATGCAGGATGGAAGGCTGGCACAGAGAGGAAAAAAAGGCAATTTCAAATTTGTGTGGCTTTTTGTGGACAGTCTTAGCTGATCTGCCAAAGATGAATGCTGGGTACCTGATACCTGGTCTCACCATATTAATTCACCACACTGGTAAATTATAGTAAACCAGCACCGAGAAATCTGAGCTTGAAGCACGTTCAAACATCACTGCTGGTCCTCTCTATCTGCATCTTTCTCTCCGTTCATGCTTCTTTGTCTACCATGTACAGTATCATCTCTTTTCCAAACCATCCTCTATCTATCAGCCTGTAGGCCTTTCTCTCTTTCTCTTTGGTATCCTGCTTTTATTTCTGCTAGTGGCAAAGTTTTCAAGTCCAGTCTTCTACCACATTCCAAACGCCATTACCAGTCAAAGTAGAAGGTGGGAGAAAAGCAGCATTACTGTTACTGTGGGTGGATACCTTGGTGAATGGCATGTGCACAGCTGGAAAACTGATCCTACTTCAAACAGTAGTGTGAATCAGAGAGCTATCACTAACACCACCCACTCAAAAGCAATAAAACAAGTGCAGGGAGGGTTCTGTGTGTGTGTGTGTGTGTGTGTGTGTGTGTGTGTGTGTGTGTTCTTACAAGACGGGAAGGGAAAGTGGTAAGAAGAAATTGTAGTACATTAACAGAACACAATTTACCCATGCTTTTTCCGGTTTTATGAATGAATGTGGGCATTGTCTGGAATTAAAAATTAAACAGCACTAGAGTACTTCTCATTACGCTGGGTCCGCTCATCCTTGCAGCAATTGTGCCAGTTATGTAAGCGACGTGAAGTGCAGCTGAGGTTTGAATAGGGATTTACATACTTTGGGGTCCACGTTCCAAGAGGGTTTGGGGGGCCCCCAGTCAAATAAGACAAAAACGAGGGCAGGATATGAAGTCAGGACATGAAAATACCACCATTGTGAATAATATGGGCCTCAGGCGATCACTGGATACAAACAGGAGGTGTGTGAAACCTTTTAATTAGATTGCCTGAAACATCATGCGATTATGTCAAGGCTGCATAATATTAGTAAAGAGTCAAACAGCTGCTGCTACATCTGCATCCAAATTCCATTTACAGTAAACGCCTGCAACTTCCAAAAAGCAATAATACTCACACTTCAAAGGATCTTCAGTCTACAGGCTGGCTTTTGTTCTTGCCGATTCTTATCACAATAGCCTCAAATGGAGCAGTACAGGAAGATCAGGTTTTAATGCAACTTTTACAGCTTATTATCTGGACCATATAAAGAAAGCAAAAGGGGGTGCGTGCCCAGGGCTGTGTGTATGAGATAAAGAGTGAAATAGAGTGAAGAAACGTTGGTTGGAGAAAAAGGGAGGGGAAAGTAGCGGCACAATTCAAGAAGGCTGCGTTTGTGAGGGTGTGCCTGTCATCAGGGCTGTTAGAATATTCAGGAAGCTTAAAAGGCTGATTCATAAGAAGTCACCGATGGTTGTTTGGATTTATACTAAAAGATGAAGATTTTTTTTGTCCAGAAATGGCTTGTTTTGTCTAATAATCATGGAAGGAAAACTTTGTTTTCAAGAACAATACATTGAGCTGACTGAAGCTGAACCTTCACAACTCAGAACACAAAGTCTTGGATCAGGAGAAGAAGCAAGAGGAACGCAAAGCTATAAGTGTGGACATTAGACACTGAGGCAAGCATGGAGGCAGCGGTTCACTTTCACTCTTAGTTTGATGACACAACTTGCTTTGACAGTGCATTGAACCACAGCCCTCCTCAACAGATGCACACAAACACCCAGCCAGCTGCTTGACGCCCAGCTAGTAAAACAGTCACATGGTCTGGCATACCCAAATAGATGTAATTCTGCATTGTGTGGAGGTATAATGGGACCGGGTGTTTCACCCCAAGCTCAAACAGTACTCCTCTATCCACCAGCCTTGTGCTGTAATTACAGGACCCTGATTTGTTCTTTATTGCCTTTTATCTTTTAGAAATTAGCTACAGGCTTTTGGAGACCTTCAGTACTCAAATGATTGTGCTTATAAAAGCACAGGCAGCAAATGGCAAATCAGATGTGACCTGGAGGGCCCACAGTTTCACAAATTGGAGGCTTGTATGTAGCCTGAGCTTCAGCACCTTACACTTTTGGTTGTGTTACCTAATGATTGTGTTCTTATTGAAAACCAAACATGGTTCTTGCTGGTCAGCTGCCAATCTGACACCTGAAGGGATGTCCACGCTTTGCAGCTGCATCCTGGATATGGATTGCATAACGCTAACGTTCATGTATTGTTGTGTGTGTATTTATTTATTTATTTTTTTTAAAAACTCTGTTTATTTGGAGCAACAACAGGGCAGTGTGGTGGATCAGTGGTTAGTCCACTCATGCTTGTGTGGGTTTTCTCAAGGTGCTGGGTTTCCGTGGAAAAGACAGGAAGGTGAACTGAAAACTCTAAGCCAGGGTGTTTCATAATTCTCCAATGCATGCTGGGATAAATTCTGATCCTGGGCAGGATCAAGCAAGCATATGTAATGGATGGATTGAGGAGAAGACGGGCAAATGACACAACTGCACTTTTTCTTCTAGCTAATTGATTAGAAATTGTACATTCAGACACCTGTGGAGTATCTGCTACAGCCTGTTTTCAATTTGCCTGTAAAGTTTGACCACTCCTCAAAGCACCATCCTGTACTCCAGCTTTAATCAGGGTTGTCAGAGCACATTTTCCATATCTTGGAGCCATGCAAATTAACGTTTTCCTCAGTACTATTAGCCTTGAGAGGGGTAGTCCCCATTAATAAAACACTTATTATAATTTGTCTATACCTTCATTCTCTGATTTCACCATCGCTCCTTCATATTTCTCTGCCATTCGTTACAGCTTACATCCCTGTGAGGCATATTGAACGCTCATAAAACATGATTTTAGGGCTAACATAAACCTGTTATGTACATACAATCAGCATTTAATGGCTGCCCACATCTAATCTGTAGCGTTGGCTTTGGAAAGGGGAATAATTTCAGGCTTTGAGGATGATAAAGAGTGATGGAGGGAGCTGTATGGAGAGGCAAGCATGCATTTCCCATATCAATCAAGGCCTATGGATGGCGAGGCTAGTTAGCAGCTCGTGATTCTTTTGAGGCCGTTGGCTGGGGTTCCAGTGTATCCCCAAGGCCTGTCCCTTTTGGTTGGCCCAGTGGGGGGCGAGGTGGTGCCGCCGCAGCCCCAAATCCAGCCCACGTTCATGCGTCCGTTCGGATCCATCACTGCAGGGCGGAGTGGTGGGGCAAGGGCAGCCTTTGTCCATCACCGCATTCTTTGGCTCATTGTGCGCAGACCACAACCATTTAGGGATTTTAAAGGCTCGTTTGCACAATTCCTTTTGTCAGCGACCCTCAGCACGAAAAGCAGGAGAACAGCGGAGGGGGAAGGGGCCAATGGTTTGTCAATGTAAAAAGGATAAAAGGGGGGAAAACTAAATGAGAAAAAGGGAAGAGGAATTAAAGACGGGGGGGTGGATATGAGGTTTGTTGTTGATGTTCTTTTTTAATTACATGGAGTGGCTTGATGGCAAACCAGGGCCCTTGGCACAATGCATAAGCTCCTATACCCCGTCATTTAAACTCTGTGTCTCACCACGTTTTCACGAATGTCTTGGATTTTTTCCTTGGGCTACAAGCAGGCATACTTTTCTCATGGCACCCAGGCACATGTCGTAATGGGAATACAGATACCAACTCAGACACATCACATGTTCTCATAGACTAAAACAAATGCTAAGCATAACAAGATATGATGCCTGTAAGAAAACAGCTTCTTATCAGAATATTTTCCCTTTTCTCTGCATTCCTGTGAACAGGGCAGAGCTGCGAGGGTCCTTGGTCCGAGGGCTTGTTTTGACTGTGATAAACGTGGTGTGTGTGTGTGTGTGTGTGTGTGTGTGTTCAATTGCATAACCCAGATTATTAATGACATCATATGGTATAGCCAGGGTGCTTAGATGTCTGATTTAAAAGAGAGTCAGCAAAGTCACTTAGTGATATTCAAATTCTGTGACATTAAACATTGAATTGATTATATTTGCAGTATTTAGTGACGTGATTCCACAATGCTGATCAAGCATCACTCTACTCCACTTCTTCCCGGTCCAGATTTTGAAGTACTTTTAGCATCGACTCAGCCTTCCAAGAGTAATAGAAACAACCACAGGATCTGAATATTATGGAAATATATCTCTTGCGCCTTAATGTAATATGTGTCCGATGTAGACATTGATTCCTTTGGCTCATCAATCATGACCCAGTGCTCTCTCCTACATGATATTACATTAGCTGCTTTTATTAATAAAAAGTATTGATATTGGTGATTCTGGTATTACTTGGTTGAATAATGTTGAGTAAATAACTTTTCATTAAGAAGAAAAATGTCTGAAGTTAGAAGGGTTTCGCCATTTAGAATCTGACCGAGTACTTCATGCCAACGTTTGGTCACTTTCATACATCGGGAACATTTTGGTCACTACTCAGCAAGCATTAAGATTTAACACCCTGCCTACTCCAAACAAACTCTCTAAGTTAAAGCCAAATGCATGATCCATGTCTACAAGGGTTAAGATAATGTGTGTAGAGAGCTCACAATCCTTCTTTTGTTCTTTTGCACATCTAACAATAATACCACTTTCCCACGCATGTGGTGACACCTGATTTATTCATTGATTTGTAATCAGGTGACTGAATAACCAGATGGATGCATTTATGCGCACATGCCAAATGTGAAGTAGGTGTTGTGTTTCTCTTGTGTGTGCGTGTTTATGTGTGTGTTGTTGTTTAGTGTTGTGGCCTTACGTTGCACATGAATGGCTGGCCACAGGGGGTTTAGATGGTAACACGCTAATCTGATGCTGTGGAGGATAGTTAAAGACTCCCTTAGTCCTTTAAAGCACATTGTTATCGCCCTGATTGGGTTTAGCACCCAAGCAGAAACCGGTGCATTTCTTCCTGTTGTGTTTCATTCACCGGAAAAGCCGGAGAGAAACAAAAGACACCAAGCATCACAACCTAGCCCTATTGTTGCTCATACAGTGACCAGCGGAGTCTGTTAGAAACCTTTATTGACTGACTTAACACTGGACTGAGGGGAATCTCAGGAATCAATTACTATTTATTTTTAAGAGGCTTTTTTTTCTTTCTTTCTTTTTTTTCTTTTTTCAGATTTGATTTCTGGATTCTGATCCTTGTCAGTGAAATCGGGTGGACAATGAGGTTGGGTCATGACTTCTGGCTGAAGAGGTCAAAGTTGAAACGATGTGCAAGGTGGTGATGAAGCAAGTGGAAAAACAAAAGGTTTCTATGGAAGCAGCCGATGGTATTTGAGTTAAGACCAAGCTTTTGAGGAAAGCTTTAAAGGTAGTCTCAGCAGAAACACATATGAGAGAAGATTATTCAAGATGTTTGAAATTACATGTCTATACAAATGAGTGGATTTTTTTCTAAATCCATAGGGACGCAAGTTTCGTTCTTTGATCTGTTCTGTTTCTTCTACCACTTGGACTGTTAAATCATCTTGCCAAGTTTGTAAATACGTTCTGAGCTGCTAACTTGCACAGGCTTGTTCTTGTTTGAGTCAAAGGATGGTATGCGAGGAGAAGAGGAGCTCAAAGCTGGATCCAGCGTTGACTGATTCAGACTTTGAATGCGACCGGACTCAGACACACACACACACACACACACACACTCACACACGCACACAAAACAAGGGGTCAAGTGTGTCGGCATGCAAAGTCATGTGTCAGGCGATGCACCCCACACTGAAGCACGCACACACATGTTTTTCCGGGGGGCAACGGGTGCACAGCACCACCTATAAAGACCAGATGACCTCCAGTTTCTGTTGGCACACCACCTGACCCTGCTACCACTTCAATATGGATCCTACTTCTCAGCTGTTCCTCTCCTTGTTCTCCCTTTCTCTCTCTGTTTTTTATTATTGTATGGAGCTGCCCCTTCCAGCAGTAACCCACAGGAAGCCATTCACTTCCTAATTATCTGCACATCAAACGGGGGTCGCCACGGAGACGCAGACCATAAATTCTGCCCCCCTTCCCTCCGCTGCGGTGCGATAGCGCAGCAACAGCTGCCTCTAATTGGGGCTGTAGGTTCAAACTGCTAACACATAGATAAAGAGAGACAGAGAGAGCAGAGAGAGAGAAATACACCCCTTGATTGCACGGGAAGCTTGGTGTGGTTTCGGGATGAGCTCTGAAGTGGTCCGGTGTGGCCCGCTCTCACCACAGAGACCCTCGGGTCAACAGGAGCTCACCCAGATTGACAAAGACAAAGAGAGGGGTGAAGAGGAAAAAGAGTGACGGGCTGTGATAACAAAGACGACCACAGTGCGGTTTCGTGATGGCTCTCTGGGTGAAAAGCGATGAGTTATCAGATCCGGCTGGGCCAGATGCTGCGTCGCTACATTCAAGAACCTCTACTTACACTTGCGTAACAGTTCAACCATCCGTTACTGAAATGTGAAGCTCTCCTATCGATTTCTTCATCTTTTTAAAAAAAAAAAAAATAAAAGATTATTCTTGCCTTCTTTTTAATGGCAGGTCAAAGGTCAGGGTCAGTTACGGGTTTCTTTTTCTGTTCAAGGGCACCTTAGTAAGTACGTGGATAGATAGGTGGTCAAATTGGTGAAATCTTCATGAGTTAAACCACTGACAGGTAATGAGCTGTTTCCAACACGTGGCCAACGGAGAGGTGTCAGAGGAGAAGTTCATGGCTCATAGGTCTGAAGAGGCTTTAGTACCTGCCACTGCCATGTAAATTGGGCCCTTAGAAAGTGAACGAGCCTGCCTATTGTCTCTAATGGCCTCTTGTTAGAAAAGCCGCCAACAGTGTGAATTTGAGTTTGTATGAACGCTCCAGGGTACGTGCATATGCACTTCCTAGCTTTCCTTAGGTTTATTGCGTTCAGCAGGAAACACAATTAGCACAATCAAAGTGAACGGAGGGGGTCGGGGAGGGTGGGGGGAGGAGAGGACTGTGTTTTATGAACATGGGTGGTGAAACGGTAGCATTGTGACGGCAGAGGATATTAGGTGCTGGGCGGCAGCTTTTTGATGTAGAGTAGTCTTTAGCACGCATCTGATTCTTGTTAAAGTGGACCGACGTACAATTAAAGATATATGGCCCGGGACAGCCGTGTGATTTGGATACATTAGCGGATTAGATTTTAAAGGGAGCCATTTAAAGGATGGCCAGTAAATACTATTCAGCACTAGTGTGTGCTCTAATGTATGCGGTGACTTAGGTGTCGTTTAAAAGCACCACTTTTAAAAGCATGTTAATGGGAGTCTATTAAAAAAGGATGTTAAGGAGATTAATTATTGGTCCACAAACTGCTGTGTGTGCAAATTCTCATTACAGAAATGAAGTAATACTCCCAGATGCTAGCTCTCTCATTTAGCTTTTTTTTTATCTGTCTCTTTGTCTTTCCTTTCTCCAACCCGTTCCAAGGGTATGTGTATAAATACGGAGCTATTTGACTATACGCGCAAGGCAGAAAACATTAGTGTTTAAGTTTCATGCTGCTATATTCTGTGAAAAAGTGACTCGTCATGCTGTAGGTTCTGGCAGGAGAAGATGGTAGCAATGTTGTTGCTTTATGGATGGTCACATTATGATAATATCCGATAATATGTTTGTGACGTGACAGTTCGGGCAATTTACTTTTACAAAATGCATGTGCTAAGATGTTTAAAGAGTCCAGACTACATTTTGCTGAGCTGAGGCCGTGCCTTCACTAATGTGGATACATTCAGAAAAATAGTTGACAGAACAGAACTACTGAGGTTACATGGACGCTACTATGTTGCTTCCTGATTGGGTCTTCTCAGTGTCCATCCCTGATTTGTCACGCCCATATCCCGTAACCCTTTCCCAGATGAAAACCTTCATAGCATTTCCTGCAACTAACTAAGCAACCCGACCGCAGAGTAGATAATCTGTTTCCTGTTTAAATCGGCATGAATGGCCGCATGATATGCGTTTCCAGGCATGTAGTATGGATGGAGATTATTTCTGAAATGGTGATAAAGTGCTTGTGTGTATGGAGGTTGTTTTCATTTTAAAATGCAGTGCAGTTGTGTGGATGTAGCCCGAGGCCAAACCGAATATTCAGGTTTGTCAAAAATTCATTCAGCCTCATTCACTGATCAGGGGGGCCGGCTATTTAAAAGTTATTGAATCAGGAAAATCCTCAAACACTCTGGGAGGGGGGGGGGGATCATTGCAAGGCTTAGCTGACCCTATGTATCCACCCCTCTCATACCCCTGGATGGACTCAAAAGTGGGCTCACTGGATGTTCCTTAGTCAGCACATACAAGGGGTGCGGACAAAAGGTCCATTCTGCCAACAATAGGGGGCATTTAGACCGTCACATACCCTGGTGACTCCAAGGGTGGGGACAGTGGGGGAGGTAGGTGAATGGAGAGAGAGTAGAGATAGGAGAGCTTGAAACTTCAATGGGGGAAAAAAGCTATCTATAGAAAAGAGTCAGTGCTGCTGCAAGCTTACCTATGGGCCAGGTCAAAGGTCAGGGACTAGAAACACAGAGGAATCCCTGTGGTAAAGCAGAGAGAAGCAGAGGTAATGGGGGTTGGGCTTAATCACAGAGCGAATAGACAGCATGAGTCCAAGACTGTCAAAGGACACAGTCTCTTCATTTGTTTCAATTAGATCACTGGTTGGCTCGGGGGGCGGGGCAATAAAAGGCAGGTTTATCTGGCAAAAAGTTGATCCTGGCTCAACGTTTGCTGCAGCACAGCCCCTCATTTGGCAACACAACGCGTTGTCCAATCAAATATGCGCAACAACACGATCCAGGTAGAATACCCTGTAGCTTGTGCGGTGTAGCATTGTGCTGATTTGTCTTATTGATTCCAATGAAAGTTGCTCACCCTGTACGTACGCCTAAATGTTTTTTTTCTTCTCTTTCTGGTTTGCTTCCCGATTGTGTCTCCTTCCCAGGGACCTTTCAATGCATTCGTCTCCCCCCATTTCCTCTGCCTCTCCATTGTGTACTTTGCATTATAAAGGCAAAAATGTCCAAAAAATAATGTGCATAGAGGTTGACTCGCTTTTAATGCATCAGTGTCTAGTAAGCTTTCAATCTGGACTTTTCAATTCATGAGTCCCTTTCTCACCTGCACCTGTAGAAATGCAGCCACGCAGGGCTACTTTCAGTCTGAATGCACCCTTACAGTGGTGAAGTGACCACAGAGATGTTGGCGGGTCATTGTCCTGATGAAACGCAGTGACTTCAGAGATCCACTAACCTTCGCATAAAGAACACTCAAGCTCGAGGGGAAAGTAAAGAAGCTACTTTCATCCTCATCTAGTGCAGGACATTTTATTTATTCTTTTTCTTCCATCCTCGCACAGCTCCCAGGTGGCCCGCGTGCCCTCCCTTCCCTTTCTCAGGTCCGAATCAAAGGCTGATACTCTAAACGCGATGAATGACATTGATCTTAATCTGTGAGGAGTAAAGGTAATTTTGATGGGTGTGTGTGTGTGTAAGTGGAACAGAGAGGGTCAGGGGGTCTGTGGAGAGGGGGAAGATGATCGCTGTGCTCCAGCGGGGCACAAAGCAAGGGCGCGAGCTCCAGGAGCGCTCTCCCTTACAATGCGCCCTGAGGATCGTTAAGTGATTGTGTTACAGAGAACAGGTGAACTGCGTCTCTCCGCCTCATCTTTTATATTTTCCTCTCTATTATGATTTACAGGGCTATTCTTCTCTGCTGCCACCCCGCCATAACTTGCGCTGATCTTTTGAAGGCGGCCTGCTCATTGCTATTGTACCTGGCCAGCTTTGAAGTGCCTAAGTCTTAAATGATGATGAGACAAGGAGAGTGCTTTTCTTTAACAGCCAGGGCAAAGGAGGCTCTTGTTTCTGACAGGTGTCTTTTATAGAAGGGAGTGTGCTGGACTGGTGTTTTGTTGGGTATTGTGTTCCACCCTTCCCCATCACCTGCTAATTGAATAACATTAGCTTGCCATCTGTGGAGATTTACTGGAAGTGACCTCAGTGGACTGTTTAGATTACAGATAATCCAAGAATATGTGAAAATGAGTCATGTAAATAAAGGCCATTGTTGTTTTCAGTGTGACTTCTTTCTGGCTTGGTGATGGCAAATTACGATGCTATGATTTCATCACCATCAGGCAGCAGAAACATGAGTAATGCCTTTCAGTGTTATAGCTTTCAAGGGTTTGCTCATTCAAATGCCTGAAAACATATATTTTCATTTACCTCAGTTAAAATCTAGGTGATGCACCGATCCCACTTTATCTCTCCAGATACGGTTCCATATGTCATCTCATTCCCGAGCCGATACCAGCACGTGCTAATGCCCCAAATTTTGAAGTTGCAGCCCACACAGCATAGTCAGGATGGCATTTATGGACAGAGTTCGTACAAAGTCCTGAAAGTTTGGAAAATGCTTAATTTTAACCGTGATGTTTTCAAGGTTAGAAATATGCTTGAATTGGAATGTACTCCTTGAAATATCCTTCGTTATCAACATAATATGATCTAAGCAAACACTCATGTGAACCATAAATCCTTTAATATTTAAAATGAAAAAATTCCGTTGTCATGTTTGTTTGTTTGTCTCCTAGCAAAAAGCCGTACGAACCCTGTATGTAAAGTAACATGAGATTAACAGTTGGTAGAATCATTAGAATGTAACAGATTGTGGAAACATTGAATTTCATAATGAAATTGACAATGACCTTGTATATAATTTAGGGCTGATGAGATCTGCATGCATCTCTAGTTTTGAGGTATCAGTTTGACATTTCTGCCTCCACCCCAGTACAATGGAGAAAACTGGAATTTTATTTGTGGTGATCACAGCATTGAAAAATAACCAGATTTTACCAAATATAAAACAATATCAGAAACAGTCTCCATTACTCAGAATAATCCACAAATCTCATTGTGAACGGTTTTGATTAGAACTATGTTTTAATCAACCTCTTTTCCCACCTCTACTATATCGCAGTTTGCTCACAGTGAGCCAACTGACTTTAATAAGGTAGTTCAAGGACAACATGTCGATGAAAGCCCACTCCCGCTGAATGCAGTGAAATCAGGATGAAGCCCCGACAGACTCCATTCATGTGGAAACTAATCACATCACCTGTTATCTCTTCATTAACTCCAGTCCAAACCAGTGCATCCCTGTTTGGTGTGTGCATTCATGTATGTGTGTGAAAGAGACATTTTAAAAGTGGGAGTATGCATGCAAATGCATTCATAACAGGGCACGAAGGTCAATACGTGTGTGTGTGTGTGTGTGTGTGCACCTCAGCTTTGTATCACTGATTCCTATTCCAGCCCTGGAATGGATCTAGAGTCAGAGAGCGGTACCGCGCAGGCCGCTGCAGGCCGTGACCATCTGGGCTTGGCGGGTAGTTTCTTGGGTGAGGGGAGCGGCGTGGGGGGTAGAGGTTGCAGGACAGTATTACGGGATAGGGGGGTGGGGTGGTGATTAGAAGGCAGAGCAGAATAAATACTCCCCTCCTCCCCTCCATCCTTCCGCCTCAAGCTTGTGGTATGATGGAGAGGGGGGGGGGGACTGAACACACAGCTGTCCTCAGCCATTATCAGTGATGGATGAAGCCAGAGCAGAGCATCAATGGCATGCCATGCACTCGATTGTGTCAGTGTATTGGTGTGTGTGTCTTATTTAACTGTGTGTGTGCGAGAGAGGGAGACAGAGCAAGGATGGAGCGAGAGAATGTGATGGCAAAATCCCGATGACGCAAATGAATCGCTCTCAATTATTTAGACAACAGAATGAGGGGAACAAAAGAGGAAATCTTCCTGTTGTCTGATTGGATTTTGAGTGGGTGAGGTCTTATTGGTGCAGCTGTTCCAACCGCCAAGCCACTTTAGCTTCCACTGACAGCTCTACCTGTGACACTGCGTGGCAGTACAGCGTTATGTAAGGCCCAGGCACTCAAACATTAAAACCAGGAAAATGTCTTGGCAAAATAAATACATTTCAATCAAATTTCCATAACCAGTGGATTCTCTCATGGGGTACGAGGTAAATCCGCCCAATTTCTTTGCATGGACTTCAACTTTAACAAACTCTACAACATTTACCAATAACGAGCTGTGTTGACCTTTTTTAAGGGAATGGGGAGGCAGAGAGTCCAAAATGGAAGAAGCTATCATAACGTTTTAGCTTTGTTGCACTATCCATTGTCATTTAACCGTGCTCTGTCGGCGTATTGTTCGACAGAAGAGACACTTTTTAATCAACTATATCAACTGTTTGTCCTAATACTGCGCTAATGAGCTTGCTAAATTACTTTCAAATGCCTCTCTATTGAATGAAGTGATGTACAATCCTGAAAATGAAATGCCGGGGCGGGGGGGTATATGGCACAGTACAGAGAAAATGGAAAAAAGCCCAAAGTTTTAGCACTGGCTATTTTGCAAGGATGTGCGGATGAATTTCACTGTGCAACTTTCTAGTGTGGCAGGGCTTTTACACTTCCTTGTATGTGTCAAGAATTAAAATCCTGACTTAAGTCCTTTCCTGTTTTTCAAATCAATGTCCTTTACGGTCATATTGGAGGACATTGGAAAGTGCTGGTGAGGCCTGGGGAGGTGGAGGCGTAAAGGCAACATGCATTGTTTGATGTACAATCCCAGATGGAAGTTGAACACCCCAGAAAGTTCAGACGTCACTGGTTTATTGTATTTGAAGTGTCTCTGTGTGCTGGGAGGGGGGTTGCGGAGTTAAATCAAATCCAATGATGTTCTCCACTCCCAATTCACCAATTTAAGTAATCAAGGCCACGCCTGAGTTACCACGGCGTCATGCACTGCGTGGGCTGTTCTTTAGGCCTTCGTTCACATCAGCCTGTGGCTTGTGAATACTATTACCTTACCCTTACAAGAGATAAAACCATTGTCCCTCCGAATCTAATTCTTCCGCAATGAACCCTGTGTGTAATCCTGAGAGCTTGCTGACGGATATCCAAAACGCTAACTCAATCCCCAGCCAAGGTTTCCTTGATTAGATTAGTGTGCACTGACTCATATTTGCACAATGCCATCGTCTGACTCAACAGCTGTCAAACACAAGAGATGGGCATAAGCCACCAATTAAATATGCTAATATATTTCATCCTCTTGGATAGGCGAATTATGTGTGTGAAGAGACTGAAGTCAGTCATCTTAATTCGCCAAATTGTCATCAATAATTAAAAGTTCTATTTCATCAGGGTCAACTTGTCAGCACAAACCCTTCAAGAACAGTAACAACTGCAGGGAGAAGGGAGGTAGATGCGGAGTGCACTGGTTTTAGCCAATCTAATAAGAGGCAGTCATTTGCATCTGTGATGGGTCTGCGTGCAGAAGCAGGCTGGTTTTATTCAAACTGAGACTGGTGGTTCTGTCTGGAGCTCACTGATCCATCAGAAGAAGTGACAGCCAGGCAGACAAGCCTCTAATGGACTGGTCATGGACCAAAGACCCACCAGAGAATACACTCTAACAAAGGCATGGGGAAAAAATGCAGCAGCACAGACTGCATACAGAGAGAGAGAAAAAAATCAAATAAGCTATCAAATATTCAATTTGGTACTTTATGGTTATATTCACATCAAATCATATACATGAACACTCACAAAAAGAGACAGAACCATGTTTTATTTCCATTAGAAATTGACCGTGACACTTCAGTAGCAGTTGCTTTGTCTTCACACATCTACAGTAGGATCTATTGTTTGAAAGCCTTTTCACAGGTTCAGATAAGCCACCTACTGACCGCCCCATCTCTCTCTCTCTCCCAGTGGTGTGCAGATGAGAGCTGGTCCAACTGATAATGACGGGGGAATACTGAAAGACAAGTAACCCTGCCGTTTCCTTCTCTCTATGATTCATTAAGCCGATTTCCACTGAGCTCTGTCCCACATGTGTCAGTGAGGCGCCCGCTGAGTTTTCTGCCGCCCCGCCTGACCTCGTCTCCTGCTCCGTCGCACTCCGGCTCAACATCAAACCGACAGATAACTGTCGAGCAGCAAGGTCTCCCTCAAAGTGTCGATAATCGTTCTGTGTAATCTCTCTAGGCTCTTTTGCCTCAGGATAGCCTACAATTTGATTGATCCTCTTCTCTCCAAGCTTTAAGATTTCAAATTGATAGCGTTACGCATTCATTTAGGCAGCTATTTTGTAATTACTGAGCAAAAAGGCTTCAGGTAGTGAGATTTAGATGTAATCTTATATCAACTAAGAGTCAGTAGGGAGGATGTTGCTGTTACAACACATACTTAGGTTAAATTAAAAGAGTATAAAAGCTAAGAAGATTTATTGAAGTAATTGACGTTATGTTGTTATGAATCTGTGGGACAATATAATGTGCCATCAGTAGCTAATCATTCTTCATTATAGTTTCATTTACATTTATGATTTTAAACACTTTAAGAAGATGAGAAAGCATAATTCTATCAAGGCAGTATCGGTATTCACATACAACATATGAAGCAGTTATCTTTGGTGAAGAAAATAAACATTCCTCAGACTTGACGGCTCAGGGATGCAGAGAAGAAGTAAAGAAGAAAGGTTGTGGTATGAAATGTGATTTTTAGGTCTATTCAGGAACATTTCCATGTCACCGCAGGTTAAGTACTTTATGGCCTCTTGTATGGTTTCTCACCCACTCTGGGCAGAGAACTGCTTTCTAAATGTTAAGGGGAACCTTAGAATGAAATAAGCAGTACATATATAGCCAGAGTGTAATTTCTTAGATGGGGTGTGAAGGCAGACTCTTGCTGAACAGGCAAAATGTGCCTCCACTATATCAGTACATCCTGCTCTTGCCCCCAATCCAGGCCTTGTGCAAAACCCCTTCCCCGGGGCATTCATATAGGGATTTGCTGTGTACACAGTCATCTCTGAGGCTTCGGCAGTGCCTGAGATGTTCAGTGGATGAATGAATAAACTGACTAGGCTGTTGGAGTTGACCAAGATATTATTAACTTGTTAAACCATACTTATTTTCCTTTTCTTTTCAAAATGTGCTTCCCTGGTCTCAACACTGTCATGTAGTAGTTAATGCAAATGCAAATTAGTTGCACACTCCTATCCATACCAATTTAAATGGAACAACTTCCAAAAAACAACCCGAAAAGCTGAATGTTCTTCTTGAAAAGGCCCCATCGTGTATCATGTATAAGATTCATGTTGTTCGTTTACCTAGTTTCTCCCACCGTTCACTGTCACCGTTCCTAGCAGACATAAAGGTCAAGGGTCAGACCCGTCCAAGCTCTCCAATGATTGAAAACAGAAATGATTTGACTCTCAGAGGACCCCAGATGACCATTAAATCAACTGTTGCATCACAACGGTGCATGGAAATTGTCAAGATCCCTCAGATACACACACAAAAAACACACATTTCCTCCTTTTTTCTCCCCTTTTAATCTCTTAGGCAATCCTTTGGTGACATATTCACTGAAAAAAGGGACACTTGTGGTGTGGAGATTTGAAAAATGTAGTAGACGAACGTGGCCCCATTCAAACACAAACTCACTGATTGGTAGCGTAAACCACGAGAGAGTCTGGAAGGTCTGCTTTAGGCCTGAGGTGACAGGTGCTCCACAATTAGCCCGCAATCAATATGTTTCTCCTTGAGTTTTACCAAAGCGCAGGACAGCTTCCCTGCCGGCAATCCATTCAAACGTGTGCTGAAGGTGGATGCAGAACATGGTTTAGTTTAGTCTAATTTGGTTTACAGGCAGGACCAGAAAACCATTTGTTAATTGTTTCCTCTGGAGGAGCACTCATGAATCAATCTCGATACAAATGTACAAACACAGAAGCACCCCAGTGGTTACTCCAAATAAACACAAATACAGACATACATGTGCACGTATCCCTAAACACACATGCACAGAGGGAGGTCTGGGTGTGCACTTGCATACACACAAACCCCACTCTTATGCACAGACACACACTTGCTTTGAAAGAGTTCAGGTTCAGTTTGGACGACAAGTCATTTTTCCATCTATGTAAAAGTGGCAACGTAGGTCTGAATCTAGCTCAAGCACTGAGCAAGACATGAGCTTAAAAAATCTTAAAAAATAACCAATCCAGAGCCACATCACTGATGTCAACATCTCTGCCAACACCCGTCCTGCAGACGGTTGATTAAAACGTTGTGGTCCACTGTGTCAAATGCTGAGACATGTGGGGTGAAAATAGAAGTTTTGAGGACCCCTTACTTTCCATTTCCCACTTGTATCTTGCCCTTTCATTTTCTCAGGTTTTTAGACATCCTTCGTTGGGGTTTCTGCCTGGAAGTGAATGGAGTTTGGTGGTGCATAAATGAAGTACATTTAAAAAGCTCAACGGCAATGTTTTCTTTCCAGATCCGCGTCCAGGTTACTCCACAGAACATGATGTCAACAGTTTACATGGGGCTATTTCTGTTTTGGTAGAAAGTGGTTTCAATAAAAATAGGTGCCCTGTGGCTGATCGAGTAGGGATGTAAGGTGCTGACCATGAACCTCGACGTCCCTGGTTTGAGTGCAGCTGGGGAGCCTTGCTGTATGTCATCTTTCTCTGGTCGCTTCTTTTCGTCGCTCTACTGTCGACTCTCTAATAAAACCATAAAAGGGCCCCATAACATTTTTAGATGCAATTTCTCAGTGCTGTGACAACCAAACTGAATTCCATTTCTATATACATAGCTAAACACCAGTATAGAGGTAAGTGAGAAAACGAACAGGTCTTTTCAAATTCATTTGTTTCCTTGGGCATTTTATTTAGATTTAGATTTTGTGGTGTGTGCGGTTTGTACCTGTGATTTCTTCATCTTGTCTTCTATTTTCTGTAAATCACTTTGTAACTACTGTTTTGGAAAAGTGCTTTATAAATTACTCACTGACAGCTGAGTGTCTCTAAACTGTGTGTGTGCGCGCGTGTGTGTGTGTTTAATACGGTGATTGAAGTGGCTGTTGATGTTCAAACATTAAACCCCAGAAACTCATTGCTTAATAGACTATTATACAGTACAGCAGCTGACAGCGAGTTCAGGCTGGTTTTGGACACGCTTGTGACTTTAACTGTTTGATGTCATGATGTGTAGGAGCTCAGGTGCTGACAGACAGACAGATTGTGAGGACACTTTCCACAGCAGGCTAATTGCCAGAAGCTTGCCTCAAAACAATGGCTTCAGAGCAACGTGTAACTTACTTAGAGGACAGCACTTGCCCGCACAACAATAACATTCAAAATCAACATGGAGGACGCGACCGGGGAAAGGATGGATGAAGTAAGTGAATGGATGTCAGCACAGATATATTAGTGGACGCATATGCAATTCATGACTACTAAAAGGTAAACTGTACTGGGTGAATTAGCTTTAATAATTAGTGCTTCGTGGCAGCTTTTCCTCTCCTTTCTTCCCCATTGCTGCCATTCTCTCTTGTCCCGTCGCCTATCTTAATCATTGCCTTTCTCTCGCTTTTTTTTCCTCTTTTTTTTCTCCGCTGTCCCTCGCTTTTCCTTTCTTTTCCTAGGTGCTGTGTTGTGCAGCCAAGGCCGTTTCTTCCTCAGAACACGCTCTTGAAAGGCTATTCATGGATTCTTCAATGAAACCCTATTACATTTGTGTGCGTGTGTGTGTGTGTGAGAGAGAGAGAGAGAGAGAGAGAGAGAGAGGGAAAGAGACGAAGAAAGAAAAATAAAGAGAGGGAAAGGTATTCCGGGGGCCGGGCTACAGTACCATCTGTATGCAAATCTCCTCAGACTTTGGTAAACTTTGATAAAACACTCAGGCCTCCTTTTCTCTCCCTTCCCTCCCTCCCTCTCTCGCCTCCATGTCCACTATGTGCTCTGCAATTACTGGAGCTCCACAGCTCTTTGTCAGGACTGCATGTTACTCAGCTAGGGCAGTGGGGTCCCTTAAGGAACTGCCCCTCACCCCCCGCCCCCCACCACACACACATCCATGTTTTCTGCCCCAGTACCTCCTGATGCCCTCCCTGTATCGGGCTGATCTCCTCTACCTACCACAACCCCAACACACACCATTTTTGAGCACCTGCGGCCGTGCCGGACCCCACGACAGATGGTGACACACACACACACACTCCCCCCCCACAGATAGCAGGGCCCAGTGTGACGGGCACACAGTGTGACGGGCAGGCCTTTGTGCAGAGGTTGGGCACATTGCAGGCACACACACACACACACTTGTGTATCCACACACGCACAGCAGCCATTGTTTCCTCCGTATGGGAAGGTTAACATGTTGAATACAAATCCGGTGTCCAACAGGAAAAGAGAAATGTCGCGACAAGTGTTGTCAATGAATGCCGGCAGTAATGAAGATCTCACAACAGATGACAGGACGCACAAACACACGTGAAAAACACAAACATGCCACATTATCTCCTGTGTAGCTTTAATGTGCATCCGTCAGTGGGGTGTAAGCCCATTAGAGTTGTGTCGTGTGTGTGTGTCTGGGCAGCGCCAGCCAGGCAGTCAGTGGGCAGAAGGATAATGGGTATTAATCAGGGAAAAGCCATGGCCATATGTCTATTTAACTAGGAGATGGCTACTCCCTGAATGTCACCTCCCCTCTAAAACAATTAGCCTCATTTAAGAGAGCAGATAGTGTAACTGTATTTGAAGCGTGTGACCATATAAGTGTGTGTGGTGGTCGGGGGGGCTATGTTTGCTTAACACAGGGAGAGTGGGTGGGAAATACGGCACTGGACACTCTTACGATGTGAATTATTAAATGTCACAGTTAATCCCACCATCAGAAGCAAACTTCCTATGTTGGCTACAGTGTGTTGTTTTTCTTTCAATTTTTCTTTGGGTGTGTGTGTGGGGGGGGTGTTATTGTCCATGAACTTGTTTTCATCCTATAACCAACCAGGATAAGCCATTAGGCAGATGGTAAGGGGAAGTCCCAGGAGAGGACACGCACACTAGACTCCTGTCCAACACACACACACACACACGCACACGTTCACAGTGAGTGCGCACAAAGACACCAGACCTACCACACTCCTGTTATGTAATCCACCGGTTCCACTCCCCCCACCGAGGAGCTCAGTCTCGGGCTGTCTCAACTCCAAAACAAAGTCATCACTCTTCATATAGCCCTGTCTATTACACAGTGCACATACCTCTGGATCGTTTGGGTCCTGCTCCTATGGATAAATGGGGTCTTAAGTAGTTAAATGTGTGCTGTAAAGCATCCACAAAGTAGATATATTTATTTTTTGCTGAAGCAGAAAGGATTACCCCATCATATGGTGCGATGCAGTCATTGCTTTCTTAGGTAAAAAGGCTGAATCAAAGTCATCAACAATGTGTGTTTTTACGTCCTGTTAATTCCTGTCTCGGCAAGCCTCTTTCTCTTTCCCTCTGTGAGCACACTGTCGTGCTGAATGGCTACTCAGACCGTGGCAACAGATTTCCCTTTCAGCCATCTCCAGAGAACGCCTGGCCAGGCTCCTGAGTGGCACATATTTGGGCTAAGGCCCGGCACTGGATGCACAGAGGGAAGGAGGAAAGAGGGGAGGAGGAGGCCAGAGCCATGTGGCTGATGTTGGTAAACAGTATCCAGCCTTGTCCTGGCATCGTGGCAGGCAGCACACAACACCGGAGATATCAGGCGCCCGGGCCACACACAGACCGGGACAAAAGGTAGGCTCACATAAAGGCATTTGCATTCATACGCACACACACACACACATGCAGGCAGAAATACACAGACTACTAAAAGACAAATAAAAGACTCGCTCTCGGTGTCTGCCACTCAGCAGCTGCTCCAGTTTCCATGGCAACGGCTTGAACAATGTGGTAGGAAGGGCTGCGTCGGTGAGAGAGGGAAACGGGGAGGGTGTGTGTGTGTGTGTGCGTGCGTAGGTGCACAGAGTGTGTGCGTAGGTGTGTGTGTGGGTGGGTGTGAGATGCTACTGAGGGGGAGGTAGCCACAGGGTGCTGAGACAGAGAGGATACAGAAGACACTCTCTTTATTTCTTTGTCAGGATGAGTGTTCGAGAGCAGCAAAGCAAATACGGAAACGTAGAGGCAAACAGAAACATAAACAGAGGAAGAAAAAGGTTATGATCCACAAGGCAAAGATGAGGATTTCATGATGTCTATTTATTTTCCAAAATGAGGTATTTCAAAGTGCTATGAGTTGCAGCACTAAATGTACATTTTAAAAGTGAAAAAAAACAAACATCTTATATCCGTTTACCCAGTTCTATGCACCCGATAGTTACAAATACAAACAAAAGGAAGTAGTAAGAAAAAGGCCAGGTATGTGAGGATAGAACACATTTTAGAAAACAATTATTTGAGATAAAAGGAAAAACATGACGAGATCAAGTGATATCTACTGAGAACTCATTTTCATACGAAAATATAAGTATCAAATTTAGTATGTATCAGGTTCACACTAAAAGCATAAAGGTGTGTAGAATTAGTAATATGATACAATACAAAGGAAAAGAGAAGAAAAAACAATATATTGTTATATTACAAAGTTTCATGACTCTCAAAAATGGAGGCCTTACAGTACTTTTAAAAGGTATATAAACTTCCAGTCTAGTTATTGGCAGCTTCCTGACATGTATAAAAAAACAAGGACAAAATGTATTACAAAACAAGGCAGATCTGAGTGTATTTTGTCTGTACACTATTGTTATTTACAAAAGTGTCGGCTAGCAAGGTGCACAGTTATACATCCACTGACTTGGTTTGAGCACCAGTGTGAGAGAGGAGTGAGAGAAAGAGAACCTGTAGTGGCATTGTTTATGTGACCCATAACGCCTCAGTCGTCATAGTCTCTTCAGTTTTGCAGTGGTGAAGGCAAAGTAAGTGTGCACTGCTTCTTGTACGTGAACTCTCCAAGCAAAGTGCCCTCTGACACCGGTCCCTGTGGGAATCGCCCGATTCCTAGGCTGGTGTCACAGTGAGTACAAAAACAACGAGATTCAAATAGAAATGATATTTTTAAAAAACCCGAGGAGGGGAACACCAAAACAAGGTGTGTCCTGTCTCCTTCCTCATTCTTTTCTCATTTTATCTTTCCTCAATGTGACTGGATTGAAAAAGTAAACCCTAAACATTCTTAATGTCAACAAATGTGCAAAAAAAGTGGCGGCAGTGAAAGTCCGAGCATCCCTCCAGCAACCCCCGCCCCGTCTCCTCCAGGTGTGTGTGTGTGTGTGTCGGCATCTGAAGATAAACGTCCTCTGAGGTGTTTGTGTGTGCACATGTACAACAGATATGCAGGTCTATGTGTCTGTGTATAGACCTGTGTGTGCGTTCATCTAATTGTGTTTCAGACAGACACAGCTGAGGCAGGAGGGGGGTCATCCAGGGTATATGTGAGTGTTTCTGTGTTGTAGTGGTTGTCTCTTAGCGAGTTCTAGCCTGCCCCAGCCTGCGCATCAGCTGCTGCCTGCGGGCCTGGAGCCTGTCCTTCTCCTGCTGGAGCCTCATCTCCTCTGTCTCCAGCGAGCTCACATAGTCGGTCGCCTTCTTCAGGATCAGCACCTTGGCCGCCTTCTCGTTGTGCGCCAACTCTGGCACGTGGTCGCGCAGCGTCAGGAAGCTGGAGCGCAGGTCGTTGCGGCGCTGGCGCTCCAGAATGTTGTGGTTACGCCGGCGCTCGCTGTCCTCTGAGTCCGAGCTGCCGCGCGGGCTGCTGTCGCCGCTGGCGCTGCGCTTGCTGCGCGGCCCTGATGTGCTGGTGAATGAGCTGCAGGATGTGGAGGAAGACGAGGAGGATGAAGAGATGGTTCTGGTGGGAGGTCGAGGGGTGTCTGATGTCTTTTGCTTCTTTGGCGGTGGGGCAGGGTCATCGTCTGAAGCGTACGGCGAGGGGGCTGCGTAGTTGTGCTGCTGCTGGTGGACCGAGCTCCTCTTCAGGATCAGCTCCTGAGGAGCTCGGCTGACGAACCGACTCACCACGCCCGACCCTGAGACAGCCCCCCTTGCGTCTTGGCTCTTGGGATGCACAGAGATGGTGACAGTGCCCGTCGCCATGGGTGATGCCTTGTTGATTGTGGAGCGCCTCTTCTCCACTGTAACCACATCAATCTCCTCCTCGTCTTCTTCTTCATCCTCCTCGTCCTCCTCTTCTTCGTCGTCCTCCTCATCGTCTTCATCGTCGTCGTCCTCGTCTGGGAAAAGCAAACAGAATATGAGTGACTTAATTGCTCCGACACACCAAGTATTCCCACTATGTCATGTATGTGTGCCAGCAGGTGACAGGTATGTATGTGAGTGTGTGAATATGTGAGCGGGATCGAGACCGAGTGTGTGTGGGAGCGTGAGCGTTGCTCAATTCTGTTTGCATAAGTAGAAGCCTCTTAATGCTTAATGTCAGTCACTCCTCAACTAATCTACTCTGCAGGCGCTGACATGTTCAGTCTCAGTGCTGAACAGACGGCCTGAACTTCTGCCTTTCAGTCTTCCTTCCGTCAAAACGTCTCCTAATCTCCGGTGAGACGAGACAGTTCGAGTCTGATGCCTTCAGTCTGTCAATGCAGCTCCAGTCACGCCTTCGGTGCGCGGGGCGTTAAGAACTGCACTTTGACTTTGACCTCTGATGAAGCAAATAAATAAATAAATAAAAAGTCCTGCTTCTTTTTCAGCGGAGCTCCTCGTCTTAATACCCTGCGTGCTGAAATGGAGCTGAGCAGCTGAGACGTATTGCAGACTGGCGCCTTTTGAAGATGAGAGGAAGTGGCCAATCATGAGGCAGCGAGTGTGAGGCCCAGTTAAAATGCCTTTTTTGTGATAATGGCTCTCATTATCAGCTCAGGAGCATCTGAAGAGTGTGGCATTTTACAGCTTACAGTAACCCACTTCAGACACCACTGCACCAGGATGCTGTCTCAACACACACACACACACACACACACACACACACACACACACACACACACACACACACACACACACACACACTGGCGCTGCCATCAAAACAAAGCTGTGCACAGCTGGATGGATGAGGGGGCGTGGCTGGCTTTGCCACATGTAAAGCTGGGCTTTAGCTGTTTTGTGTTTCACTCTCAGAAGGGAACAGCTCATTTATTGGAGCTGCGGAGGGTATAAATAGAATAAAGGGCCCCACATTTCTGTCAGGGGGAATGAAATATTAGCCTTAAGCTTCGAGGTGAAATGTTTCTAGAAGCACAGCCCACACAACATCTGTGCACTGCTGGGTCTTTTGAAGTGGGGTCGCTTGTTCCCATTTGGCATAAGCCTCTTTTAGTGGGCAGACTGGCCCAACTCTGCGGGCACACCGACACTACACGGCGCAAAACGCGGCGCAGCACAAAGAAGGACGCGTCACGGCGCCGCGAGCGGTGGAAGCGCGTTGTGGGGCGGCGGAGAGGCGGCGGGATCAGCACCCTGTTAAGCCCCGGAGCTGGAGCGGCGCCAGGGAGACAGCTGTCGAGAAGGAGCCGCTTGTTTCAAAGCTGTCACCCCCCCCCCCCCCCCTAAGAGAAGCAGCCGGGGCCCTCCTCCGTCCTCCTTTCTTCGCGGTGAAGGAGGCGTTTGGCCGCGCCGGCCGAGGCCGCCTCTCTGCGCCGAGCTGGAGGCCTTTGTGCCGCAGCCTCACAGCGAAGACGCGCTGATAAGGGCTCGTGTTTGTTTGTTTGTTCCGGGGGCTCACGGGCAGCGGCAGATGGGAGGCGATTAAAATGCACACGGCGCCCGATCTAAACACGCGCTCCTTCCTTTCGCACCAAGCGGGGATCCGAAGAACAGCAGCGCGTCCGTCCTGTAGTGCAGCTCCTGCTCTTTATTCTTGCTGCTAATTTTAGTTACCCCCCGCGAGCAAATTGCCCCATAATCCGCGCGTGAACCTGACACTTTATCAGCTCATCACATTGCCGGACACCTCTCCATCCTCTCCGGCTGCAGGAGGTGCGGTGTCTTTTTGTCTGGCTCGGGTGCCAACTGAGTTCATGGAGAACAGCCCCCCCCCCCCCTCCCTTTGACTGCCACCTGCCGGATGAAGAGCCGTCAGGCTGATAGTAACGATAATAATGACGTGATGTCTCAGTGTTAGAGGGGTTTTCTGTTTTCTTGGCACCAGCGTGTCTTTGACAGAATGGAAACAAAAGGCATCATCGGCGCATCTTCGCGTTCTTACCGGAGTCGCTCGGCGCGCTCGTCTGCGTGGCGGGTGCGCTAACGGTCCCGGGTGAGTCCCTGCTGCCGGTCTTCTTGTGGACCGGGAAAGGGAAAACCACCGTGGGATCCACGCAGTCCGACACCGAGCTGCGGCTCGCCGCCTCCGGCACCTTGACGCACGTGTCCTTGCTGCCGCCTGCCGCGGCGGTGGAAAGAGCCCTGCCGAGTTTCTCCGTCACCACCCGCTCCAGCTTCTCCCTCGCGGAGAAGCCGCTCCACATACAGTCCTGGATGATGATGCTGCTGTTGGGGTTAGTATCCAAAGCGGAGCCGAACAGGTCCCCGTCATCGGACGCCCCCCAGATATCGTCCCCGGGCAGGAACAGGAGCTCGGAAGCCCAGTCCAGCGGGTCCCCTAAGCCGAAGCCCAGAGGGTCCGCTTCCGAGGCGGCCGCCGGCTCCCCCGGGAGCGCGGCTCGGCTCGGGGAGAGGGGCGGGGTGGGCAGCAACTCGAATTTCTTCCAGATGTCCTCCCCCGGTGGCGCAGAGTCGGGACCACAGAAGTAGAAGTCGTCCTCGTCCGGGTAGAAACACGGCTGCAAGGAGTCAAACTCCACATCGGAGTTTTTACTTGTGATCGCCGGCATTCTATCCCACACTCGGAAAAACCCTGTAAAAGGAACAAAAGACACTTGAGTCTCCAAAAGGTTCAGAGCCGTCTGTCCCCCCATCACACCTGGAACCTGCAGCTGCAGAGGGAGCCACGGGGTCCAGGCCCACACACAGATCCACATCTCACTCCTCCGGGGGGGCGGGGGGGGGGGGGTAATAAACACACGCATCTCGCAGCACAATGTGCGCAAAAACGACTGACCGCGCCGGAAAATGTGACCGGTTACACACAAACACACACAGCAGGAATATTTACAGAAAACACGTGAGATGACAGCAGTCGAGTCTAACGGGGTTCTTTCTGTTGCTTCGCGTGAAGAATCTTGAGCGAACAGGGACACGTTTCCACAGTTGGCCCGCCGAAACGAGGAGATGCTCACCTTGTCCTGACCCGGGAGGATAATGTGCCAAAACCAAAATGCTTCTCGTAGTCAGTAATACAGACACCAGATTCGGAGCAGTCATCTACTTTGGGAGCACAGACAGTCCTCTGACACACATTGTGGCTGCAGAGAGTTTTACACTCAGCTCTGCTGGAGGAAGCAGGCTCCTCCCTCCCAGGCTGGGGGGGGGGGGGGGGGCTGGCTGGCTGGCTGAGAGCTTTCTTTCAAGGTGAATAGAGAAAATATCCTAAACATTGCAGCGAGAATGACATCAAGAGAAGCAAGCGAGGTGGCAAGAAAGGGCGCGAAGGGAGGGAAGAGAGGAAGGAAGACATTTATTATTATTATTGTTATTATTATTATTATTGACAGCCTCAGGCAGACTGGCTTCTCTCTCTCTCTCTCTCTCTCTCTCTCTCTCTCTCTCTC
>JAVQJF010113620.1:0-13615 GCA_036023855.1 Gadopsis marmoratus
TTGTCTTATTTTTTATTCTTTTATTTATTTCTCTTTATATTTCCACATTTATTGTGATATTCTTTTATTCTTTTATTTACATATTTATACTTTATTGTGGCACTCCTATCATTCCATACCCAGCAACTGGCTGATGTCAAGTGAAAGTCTTCTCTGAGGCAGACATCTGGTTGGTGTGCTTGTGTGTCACTCATAAATCCTGAATGAAGTTTCTATTAATTCCTATATCTCTCGGGAGAGATTAGTTCTATCCAAACAGGCATGCAATACACTCAAATCATAAACAAACAGGCACACGCATGCACACACAGAACACTGTGCGCAAAACACACAAACTAGACGTGAAAGTGAGTGGGCGAACGAAGAGAAATGACAGCAGAGAGATGCTCAGGGAGTGAGGAGAGGCTCCATTACAGAGGGAATAGGTGTCATGCTTCAGACAGCAAGCATTACAGACTAAAGAAATCATGTCCTGTTGTAGGGATTGATTCTCTTCCATGTGATGATACACACACAGACAGCCAGACAGTCAACTTCTACAGGTTTACCTATGGCTTTCCTATCACTGCTTTGAGCAGGAGGATGTAAAGTATAAGAGTCTACAGAAGCTGTATTAACAAGTTGAAGTGGTAATAATGCTAAACCCAAGTGAAAGACGTCACACTATAATAAAAGAATACTTGAAAAGTACAGAGCGCAGACCTCACAAAAGCTCTTTGTATGCAGCATGTAGGTGTGCGGTTCTCTATTTGGGCGTCACAAAGATTATAATTTAAAAAGGCAAGAAAGAGCAGAAGTGTGACATTTGAGCACAAAGGCCATTCTGCCACCTACTGTACTTTGTGTGGGACAGAGTTTCTCAGACGTCGCTGTCTCGTTAGTTTGGAGATTAACTCCCCATGGAGCAGCTTCCTGCGCACCGACTGTATAGCAAAGCGTACTGTAGTGTAGCGTAGGAGGAAATGGAGCTTCTATATGTGACAAAACATACCAGCTTCGTCTACCCATGTGTGTGCGTGTACAGTGGGCGTTCTCGAAGCTACTTATGCTGTAGATCCAGGTAATATGAGAAAGCTCAGTGAGCTTGACGACGTCATACTTTTAACTCACAGTATTACAGTAGCCTGTTTGACGTGATGCATTGTTGAATTCAGTAAACATGTTTTAGCTTTCCTGTAGCAGCTTTTATTTCCCATGACAATTAGATGGGAAGACACTTTGCTACCCTTGAATGAGATGCAAAATGATTATAATCATGTGAAGTTTTCATGCAAACTCCACCGCCTGCTTTGACTGATTGCGGAGCAGATCCTGGCAAAGTGCTCTGCAGGAGGGAGTCCGAGCCTCAGCCCCAGTGGGGAGTCTTGAGTCATGGGGTGGTAGAGTCGGGTGCCGCGCCACTCAATGTCTCCATTTAACTTCAGCAAACTTCCAAAAACAGTACTGCATATTTATTTTTTATTTTTTTGCGATTTGAGGAATTAAAACTCTTGGCGATATTTGTCACTCATCATCAAACAGGTGCGTGTCCTGATATTGAAGAATTAGCCAACGTGCAAATGCTTTAAACAGCTGATAACCCTGTCGCCAGCTCTAATCTCTATCAATCAGACTTTTTATTAATTTCAATTAAATCGCCTCCAGGTGTTTTCATTTTCACATACCATTTTCCCCCTCAACTAACCCCAGACAGATTTCAGCTCTCAGATACCCCAGAGAACTGGAAGCCAGAGCCCAGCAGGTGTTCGATAACAAAGCTAACTTGCTTTCCAAGCTGCTGGCTGCAGCTGTATTGTCCTTTCTCAAGGGCTCAAAGGGGGTACTGTTCTGTTGTGTTGGTTTTCTGTCGGATCGAGTTGCCATTCAGACAGGCATTAAGGATATGATGAGCTGGGTCACACACCTCAGCCCTCAAATCTATCGGCCAGCTGAAATCAAAGCCCAGGTGACTGTGCGCCATGCGTATAGGTACATATGTCTGTGTTTGTTTAGGCACAGACTGTCTGCCTGTTAGCGAGGGGCTGCCGTCCTGTTTGTATTGCTCCCTCACTCCGTCACACAAGGTTAATTGTTGAGATGACCTTTATCTAAGCAAACACCTCAGAGACATTACAAGTCTGCCAACACCCTCAGTATGGAGAGCACGTAAATATGCACACAGAGTACGTGTGTGTTTGTTTAGAGGAATAACAGCATCCTAATCTCAGAGTTTGTTATGGAGCCATGAAACGGTCCAAGAGATGGAATCAGATCGTGTGATGTGTGGGCCAGTCAAAGTATTAAACATTGCTGGATATTTTTCCGGCTTCTGTGTGTCTTGTTGTTTTGTTCTCTTAATATAAGGCTGCATGAAGCCATTATTGAAGAAAGCATCAACACCGTGTGCCCATGTGAACATATTTGCATGTCAAAGAAATAACCTGAATAATAAAACAAAAGATAATCAGTTGATATCCAAGTGTTAAAAAAAAAAGAAAAAAAGAAAAAACACACACGCTCAAAAACACAGTCCAGTTGGTTTTAGGAGGAATATAACAAGCTGGGACACTTGAACCATTTGAATGTGTGTTCAATAACACAGCACAACACAGTCCCCACCTGTGGCAATGCTGAGAGACAGAGGGAACAATTTCTGTTTATTAAACAGAGATGTCAGTGGATTGGAACTGCTGACTCTGGTGTTCGGGTAATTTGAAAGTGACGTGGAGAGCAGCATAAACAAAGGCATTATTGTCAGCTACACCACCGCCACCACCTGTTAAGACCTCAATATTATTAGAAATGGCCAGAGTACAGCGAAAGTGATGAGAAACTGTCAGAGGCTGGCGTGGGCTTAATTAGGCAGGTCTGGGCAAGCGTGTCTGAAAAAAATCTTGAGAGACAGTCCAATTACTAACTTCGTTTGAGGCAAAAAGTTGGCTTTTTTTTTTTTAAACGCAATCTGTTTCATCCTGCTGAACACAATGAAGCTGAAAATTAAAGTTACATTAAGCAATGTTTGGCTTCTATGTGGCAGTAAAAAAAAAACAAAAAAGCTGGCAGACATGAAGCCATCTCACAACACATCCAGCAGCTATGACGTAATATTCACAATATTCTCATCACATTGAATTCTTGTTTCTGGCAAATGCAAGTCCAATATTCACTGGTCTTTTAGCTCTATTTAGAGGTCTATGGAGCGCTTTGGTGTCTCCATGTTTTGATTTTCATCCCACATCTTTATTGTTTTGGTTCACTCTCACTACCCTCAGCCTTTTACAGACTCAGCAGACAACGTTAGAGACTATTTGGTGAACATAGTGCAGCATTTAGCAGCTAAAGAATCAGATATTTCTCCAGAGTTGGTGGAGACCAAAACAGGACTTGAAGAAGACTGAATATTGGACTTAGATTTGCCATCACAACTCCAAAAGCTACTTTATAAGGGAATAATATGTCAATGTTGAGTTTACAATTTGTGGTGCTGACCCCTTGTGGCAAAAATATCAATTAATGCAGGTTTAAATATCAGGGTTTGTAGGATGCCAGATGTTTGACTTCCTCACCAGCTATAGCTCATCACCAAATTTGCTCCTGCCATTCAGTGCTGGGAGGTTAGCGTACGCAGGTTTACCAGAGCTTTTCTGTTAAAAACAGCTGTCCACTGCAGCTGGAAGAAGCTCCATAGATCCTATGGGTCTGTCATTATGAGCAGCCGCATGCATAAGTCACACACAATATTATGGACATCAGCTGACTTTTTGTATTTACAAATACATTCAAATAAGTCACAAGTGAAGTATCCAACTAAATCCAAAATGTCTTTCAGCTCAATGACCGGCTCAAACCTCTGGCCTCTCGCACAAACAAACCAACACATGTGCTCCTTGTGGCTGCCAGAGTTATCTCTATTCCACTGCCTCTGCGCTCATTTTAAAGTAGTAGTTAGGAGAGAAGTAAGTAAAGATAATTGGCTCATATACACAGGGGGCAACCCTCCGGCAGTATAGGTACCTCACACACACACACACACATGCTTATACACATAAATAGACAAAAAGGTACAACACACACTGTACAGGTGGTTCATTAAGGTGCTTAAGTGAGTGAGGAGAATGGGGGAATAGAGAGTGGCTGTAGTCATTAGCAGCCACAGGCAGGTGACATTAAAGACTCTAGCAAACAGAGCATCTACTGACAGTGGAAAGGGGAAAGAGCCAGCTGAAAGGAGTTGGACAATATTCCCTCTTCAATATTATTATTTTGCATCCAAGGTCCACACAACTTGCAGCTATGAAATTTGGATGAGCTCCCTGAGTGTGTGTACATGCCAGTGTTTGTGTGTCTTTGTGTGCCCGCACGCGTGCTGTAATTGTTTATGAGAGTGTGTGAAGCATGCCAAATCATTGTCCCCCCTCTCTTTCAGTGTGGGGAGAGCCGAGGGAAGGAGAGACCCCTAGATCCCAAATCCGAACCCCAGCTGGCAGAAGGCGATAAGACACACAGGCTCCCCCATCAGGACGCAGCTGAATAGGAGCAGAGGAGGATAAGATGAGTGGGGAGGAGAGGAGGGGAGTAGAACGGCAGGGAAATGTCACAGATTTTTAAGACCTACACAGGGACGCCGTCTCTGTGCGTATGTGCCCACACACGTGTGTGTATGCGGGCGTGTGTTTGAAATCCTACGTTCATATTGGGCCATTTTCCAGCCTGTCTATAACTTTTTCAAAGTGCTATACTCGAAATGCCAAACTTCACCAAGGTCAGAAAGACACAGACAAAAGGACAGGAAAAAAAATAAGTCTGGCAAGAAAAATCCTCCCATTTGTAAGTCTGACAATTCAAGTATGACTCACACCTGTGGGGGGGAGTCGATAACGAGAACGGGCCTATTATGTACTGAGTAGTGCATGAGAATAACAGCTTTGGCTGCAAAAGGTAGGGAGAAAGTACAATGCATAAAGTTCATTTGAAGTTCAACTTGGCAGCCTGACAGAAATGTCCACCAAAGTGAAAACTCCGCTCGCTTCATTTGTTTCACATAAATGTCGCCCATGCAGGTGGTTATTAAAAATGTGACGGATGCGCATGCATTATCGCCGTCAATCAACCATCTTATAAAGGTGTGTGTTTCAGGATGACAAAAGTGAACTCCCTGGCTGAGTGGAGAGGAGGGGATGATGCTGCAGACACATGGCTTTACGAAAATCTTTCTGCGGTGACCCTAAAAAAATAACCAGCAAAAACATGCTCTGTTCAAGCGCATGTGTTCGCGTGCGAGTAAACCCCGTATCTCTGACTCGGACTGCACTTCTAGCCTTTCACTTCCAAACATAAAACAATGTGAAAGGCGCTCCCACTTGAGTGAGTTGAGTGGAAATCTATACTTTTGACACTCTGACACAGCAGCTGTCTTCTTGTGACAGAAAACAGTCTTTGTTGTGCTCGCTGAGGGCGAGGGGCTGATACGGGAGGTGAGGAGGAGAACAGAGGCGAGGGGATTATTGTCATAGCTTTCCTGTCATCGCTGCCATATAACGCAGGTCACATATTCAGCAGAGAAGAGATGGCGAGGGGAAGAGGATTACTTACTGGACCAAGGCGGCCTGCACGTCGACTAACAAATGAGAGGCAAAAAAGGCGCCATCAGCATTACCGAGGCAGCCCCTCAAATCCTTGAGACACATCCAAGAGAGAGCACTGGCCAGCATTTCTCTACTTCTGTGTCCTTCTCTACCTTCTCAGTCTTTCTCTCACGCACACCATCAGGACAGTAGGAGCCGCTGCCAAAACCTTTCATCACTTTCCTACTGTACACGACTGTACACCCACCCACTCAAAGTGGCAATTTATGAAATCCTGACTTTCAATGGCGTGCTTTTGCATTTTCCAAAGATTGCTTCACATTAGTACCCATTTTTTATAAAACTTTTTGCCAGGTCAACCATGGTGACTATCACTGCTCAGGCTAACAATCCAATTTTTCTCTTGTATTTATCTGTTCTTTTAAAAACTGTTGACGCTGCATGACACATTAAAAGGCATCCACTCCTGTGTGCCACATACGTTTGTCCTAGGAAAGATACCAGGATAATGGATGTTTTATTCATATGAAAAGGTAAATCATATAATACTAATTCTCAAATTGTGCTACAATACAAGAGTAAGGCTACACTTAGCAGCATGTAACAGCATCATGAATAATCAACCAGCAGTGGGAGCAGTGCCTATCAACAGGCTTGGTTACACAGCTCTTCTTATTTCAAAGTTTGAGCCATTAAAAAACCACACAGTACCAATCATTGCTTATTAGAGCAGAGCAGTAGCTCAGTCCTCATTGTTCCATTCTATCTTTAGACTGGCTGTCTAACTCAAAGCTAAGTGAAGAGCAGCGCAGAGGATTGTTTAAGGAGCTGGTAAGAAACAGAGACATAGAGGGACCAGTTCATCTCTGCCGCTGTAAAAAGGCTCAGCAAAGCAGCAGCTGGGAAAGAGGAACACACACCTGTCTTGTTTGTGTCTCGTCTGCTCTGTTTAAGGCATACCCCCCCCCCCCCCCACACACACACACACACACACACACAATCTGTCGCAGTCTTCCTTATAGTGTGTGTGTGTTTTTCTCTGTCACTGTCTCCCTGAAAACACAAGGGAAAGCAGGAGATGGAGCACTGAAGAACAGGGAGGTGCAGTTTCCCTACAGGTGTAATACAGTCTGTCACTAACTCAAGACACACACACACACATATATAGCACATGTAGTCATTCCTGTACTATTCCCATATTATTCATATCTACGTAAGCTCCCCATAAACAATTTATATAAAACATTCTCGGCACTGACTCGTGTTTTGTCCTCATCAAACAGTCCACCCAGAAACCCACAGACCCTTACATTCACTTCACTACTTACCATGCATGGTCTATATCTGGGCTACCAAACTAGTATATTAGCAGCTGCCTGAGTGGATTTCGACACACTATCACTAGCGGAGGTTCATAAAGACCGCAAGTTAATGTTAGTCAGTCAGATAGAGTTCAAATCACCTTTGAGCCTGTTATCTCTGAATCTACTCTTCTACAGCCCAAGGGAGGCCATATTTGTTAGGGTTGTTGTTGTTGTTGTCAGCTTTCAGGCGGATAGTAGAATGGGAAGTGAATCCTCCTTGGTCGATTTCAACAAGTGTCTGTGATGCTATTGGTGTGTTGTACATGACGACATCAGACTATGAATTCTGCCTTTGTGTTCCTATTTTTATGCATATTGTGCATTATTAAAAAAAGATTTACTCAGAATGACAAGTTTAATAGGAGCACCAGTACAAAGCAACCCCATGCCCACCTTCCAGCCTTGATGACACTGAATTTCATTCAAGGACAAAATGATAGAGATGCTAAAATTATTTCCCATTACGCATTACGCTGACATACAGCCAGACTACGAGGCAGGCAAGTGGTGACAGAGGTTCTTCTCTAGCTGCTTGGAGGTGCTGACAGAGAGCAGCTGTGGTATTATAGTTCTGAATCAACAGATCAGCGGGCATCAGTCTCACCTCCAGTGTGTGTGTGTGTGTGTGTGTGTGTGTGTCTGCTGTGTCTCAACTGACTGACAGCTGGAACCTCTACTACTCACTTAATGAATGCTGCATTAGTCCATAAAACTTTGGTTTGGTTTCAAAGCTTGAAAAGCCTGTTAAATATAAAAAAAAAACAGGAGCTACAAGACCAGATGATATCGGTGGCAGCCAAGTCTGAAGTTATTTCATTTTCGTCAAAGAATTGACCTCCAGGGACGTATCTGATAGTCTATGTGTGTTTGTGTGTGTTTTCGTCCGCCTGTTTGCCCTTATCACATTTAACTACAAAAAAGGATCTGAGGCCAGACGACTAGACTCTGTTTTCAATTTCTATGCCACAATCACTATCACAGAGAGGGACGACTGAGAGGGCCTCTAGAGATGACCTCTGTCATCCTCGCTTTCATACACATACACACACACACAACATTAATCTTTGCTCTGCTTCACACTATGCTCAAGTTTTTTTGTAGCATATGCCCATGAATTACAAAAAATAAAAATAAAAATCACACATTCAAAAGAGTAAAATTGACATTGACCAGGGTACCGTAATAATTCAGATAGTCACATTAACGTACCATCGGCACTCACACTGTAGAGGTAATTCAGCAAACATGACCATTATTATCAGAGGTTGTGTCAAAAGATGCCAAATGTATTTGATTGGCTGTATAGAAATAAGATCTCCAACTATGTAGATGGATACCAGAATGGTGTTCCATTGAATTAATGCAAAACTAGGAGGTGCCATTATGAAACCAAGAAAGAAACCATAAATATAAATGTATCCCTTTTAGTTAAAATGTTTTCCTCAAAGTAGAACACAGGGCAAGTGATTAAAAGAGCAGATATATATGCTGTGGCAGACAAAAAATAATTTCAGCTGAATGTACCATTGGACACAATGTGTGGACATTTTGATTATAGTCAGATACTAGGATTTTTTTAGGTCAATACTTTACACCAATATTTGAGAGTTCAAAACAATCTGATTAGGAAAGATTGGCCGGTAGTCATTTGTTTTACATAAATAAGCAACAGTAACAAATATTTTTATAAGGATCCTTTAAATTTATATATAATTGTCACACAATATCTACTTAGCGGGACATTTTACAGTTGAATAATAAACTCAACAAATGATGCACATTACCACAAACATACAGCATTTATGGCCTTTCTGTACTGCAATTTCTTGTTATGTGTTGGCTGATACTGATTTGTCTGCAATAAGATAATATCAACTGGTTTTGGATGTTCCACATATAGTTAAGAAAAATGTATTCCAGAAATCTAAAATAAAAAAAACGGTAGAAAACAGAAACAATTTTCTCTCATGAAAGTCTGTGCATGTGTGTTGGTGCTCACAATAATGTGAGAGTGTAATGATGCAGTTTCCTCTGCAGGTGGTCATTGCATGCTTACTTTTTCAGGCTGAGAACACCTGCTGTTTCCTTGTCAACTCAAATTTTGCAAATTTGAAAAAAATGCAACGCGGACAAAATAAGTATATTTGTAACTAAATATAACACAAACAGCAGCCTGGTAATTACTGGTGCCTGGTCTTACAAAGCAATACTTCCAGCAGGTTGGATTCACAAACAACTCGATGATGCAAACAACAATCCCCAAAGTGAGGATGAATGCGGAGAGGCAGGGCTACATGCTAAGATTAAGATGGCTAACTACAGAGCAAATTCAAAATATAAATAACATGAAACCTGTATAAATAAGACATATGTGTATGTAACACCACATTAACATGATGTGTATCATGATTGACCATTAAACGACCGAACGGTTCAATTATTATTACTATTATATTGGCACTATTAACAGACTGAAATGTAAAAAATGTATAACTTTAAGGATAATAAAGGGCGGCTTGTTGCATTAGAAATGATTTACCTCAGATGGCTTGCCTGTATTGTATATGTCACTTTATAGCACAATGAATGGAGGGTAACAATTTTTCTTCTTAAGCTGCTATTTTTATCTTATGTTCTTCTTCAAGAGTGACTCATCTCTTGCAGATAACATCTGACAGGCAGACGGATGGCCGTGTTTCGCTTCTTTAGCTGTACGACCTTAATCTGAGTTCACCCTACCGCCCTCACTGAACCGAAGGGCTAATATGAATAATCTCCCATAGTGACAAACAACCCCAACACACACGCACACATACATTATTTTCCATTACAGTGCCCAGTGCACTCACAACTTGAGCCCACCCAGGCGTGAGAGCTGGAGCTGAAACTATTAATTTTACATCCACTTTAATCACCTTATCCACCTCTGAGGAGGGTAGGAGAGGAGAGGGTTATTTAGGAAAACATCATTACTGATACGGCCTCTCGTTCATAAAAGCATGGCATACATAATGGAGAAAAAGTTAGGAGGAGAAATGAAGGAGGGTGAAAAGTGAAGGTGAGGGGAGAAGAATCTGCCTTAGACCTCTGCCTCTCTCTTGTCAAATTCTAATGCCTCCCTAATGTCAAGATCTACTCAGGAATATCAATGAGATAGTACTGTACTCCCACAAACACACACACACACCACAACAACCAAGATGTTTCCCTGTACTGCTCACAGATTGCCTGACCTCTAAAGCATCTACTGCCACCACGGACAAAACCAAACAGCCAAAGCTCGGATGTTGACGGCTTTGTGTTCCATAGCATTTTATTGAATCTTAATCCAGAATCGATTTGATTCCAACCTTGCCTGTCGAATCAGAATCATTTCCAATCCTTTATTGATTCCACTCAGGTTCACTTTCGATATTTGTAAGATGTGTAATGACCTTTTGTTGGCTGGGAAGGCAGAAACACTGCAGTTTTTAGTGGCAGCCTAATTAACATTCACAACCTGTAGCTACAACTTAAAAATTAATGATCAGCACAAGATATTACATTTGTATTTAAATATAAATCACAAAAGAGATTACAACTATTGAAAATGAAGTGCTACGACCAGTAAATTCCTCATTCTCTTGGTGTCGTTTAACTGCAAAAACCCACAGTCCACTGATAATGTTTCTTTCTCTGCAGCCCTGGCTAAAAATAAAAAGCCTGCCTACCTGAATATTTTGCACATTACTCTTTTCCTATACAAAATTGAGCAACGATAAAAGATTCAATAAAAGATGTGTTACACTCTAAACTTACTGACTCCGGGTATTTTATCAACCTGGAAAAGGATTCAAAGCAGACCTGGCTATTGGAACCTAACTCTACTCCTCTTACAGGATACTGACTCATAGCTATTATGCCAGTACTTCTAAAAGGAATGTGAATTTCACCATCACAGCCCTGACAGTTAAATACATAAATATTCAACAATAAAACCATAGGATTAATAACAAGGATGAGACAGTGATTAGAGAGGCAGATGAGGAGTAAAGAGCCAAGGAGAGAAGGAAGGAAAGAAGGGATGGACGGGCTTGAGAACCACAGACTTCCTACACACACATTCACAGACATATCACATTAAACCCACACATTACAGTAAATAAGAATATGATTGGCATGCAAAAGCAGCATGAGAACTTTCCAGGCATATTAACGCACATAAAAATGAAACTTTAATTAACTGCTTCAATCCTCAAACAGCTCTCATCCTGCTCAGTGAGTCAGGAGCGACATTATACACCGTAATGTCTCCTTTGATGCCAAAATCCAGCAGAGTCTCTCTCTCAGTCATGAGCACGCAGGAAGGAAACAACAGGCCCATATTTCAGCGCATGAATTTTATTCTGGCCTCATTAATAATCGTTACCCCTCTTAATGACTTTCTCTGAGTGTGCATCAGAACGTGCAGCGCCGTGTCTCTGAAAATCACCTTGAGTAGAAGCAAACATCTTGCGGTTGTGAAAAAGAAAAAAATAAGAAAACAGATGCTACTCTGTGACTTTGTTCAAGTACACTTTTCATTACGGCTTTTATAATTGCATTAATGTCAGCTTAAAATTGGGCATTACTGCTGGGTAAGCTGTGGATGTATGAGTCACAGTTCAATATCAGGCTTGGTCATGCATGGAAAACTTTTTACAAATACAGAGAAAGCATTTTCAGTCAGCTTTCATCTTTTATGTGCTTCATAAATAGAAAAGTATCACACTCCCTTGGAGCTTATTCTATTGTATGTTTTTATCTCTACCTGTCCACCTTAAGCTTCTGCAAATGACCTAAATGACAGGAAAAAATATAATTACCTGAAACTGGTTAAGAATTGGTTTAACTTTAAGCTTTTCTCCAGGGAAGGTATGAAGGCCAAGTTATCAGAAAGTGTCTCTTCTGACAACTTGGACCCAGCAGGGTCAGGACAGTCCTGCACTGCGCGACGGGTTTGGTGGCCACAGCCGACCCTGGACCCAGACAGACTTATATTGCAAAAGAAACAGCGGTGAAAGAAAGTTTCCTTGGCATCCCATACATTCAAAAAATACCTTTCTATAAGAATGTCAGTAAATGAGTCATTGTGTATTAAGATAATTTAGCTCTTTGTACGATGTACGATCAGCAATCCTAAGAAACAAATGATCAAATCAAATGTACAATACTTCTGACATGTCATCATTTTGTTTGCTTACATAATAGTTAAATGTTTAAGTACTGATTAGGAGCCTGCCTCTCTATTCATCATACCTCATCTCAATAATGTGTTATGCAAAACTGACCCTGGATCTGCCATAAATGCCATAAGACACACCATCTTTAATATGTATATTGTCACATGTTTCACTCTCTTTACTATTTGGCCTCCCTCCCTCTTTCCCAATGCGTCCCCTCCTTCCGCTCTATATACAACATTAGATTCGTGGCCACCTTTGATGGTAACCCTCAGTGGCTGTTCCAGGTCGGTAACGATCCCATTGCTGTCATGGCTGTCACGCCACCAATCAATCAAACCTGCCTGTGTGTACGTTTGCTTATGTTTCTGTCTGTGTGTGGATGTGTGTGTGCGTATTGATTAGTAGACTCCATCAACTCTTATGAAATTCTGATACCAGGCCATGGCACCTGGGGAGAAGCACTTATGGAACGTCAGGTTGCTGTGTGAGTAATCGGTTTACCAGTGCCAGAGGGAGATAGCGGGGGGGGAAATGGGATTTTCCAGCCCCACAGCCACCAAGCAAATACCCAGAGCGAGCAGTGTGCAATGGAGATGATTAAAGCAAATGGATTTTCAAGTACACAAATATGTTGCGTCTTTAGAATTTACAAGTATGTAGTTTGGCTTGGCTGTCTGAGGGTAGGAACAGTCGAGTCAGACACAGTGACACAGCTCTGTGAAGCCGAAAGCAAAATTTCCAGCTCAGCATTTCAGTGTTTCTCAATACCCTTCTCTCACACAATTGTACAATATTAACATATCGTAGCCTCCGAAATGCAATTTCCTTCTACCTTTTCACACTGTGCATATTTAAGTGGTGGATTATTTGGCTGACTTCAGCATCTCTCATGGGAGAAATTAAGACCAAGCTGTCAGAAAGTGTCCCCTCTGACAACTTGGCCCCAGGCTGACAGAGGTGCAATGATGAAGGCAGCCATTTTGGGGCCAGAGCGAGGGCAGCGGGGGCAACTAGGCCTGCCAGCGAGCTAATGATGTTGGACAATATCGTGTTCCTCAAGAGACGTTTTATAAAAACAGTTGGTTTGACAATTTCTACTCTCCGCTCAGATGACAACACCATACAACGTAACAAGCACAGATATTAAGATTCTTCAAAATTCAGCTAGCATATCGTCTAGACCAGTGGCCCCCAACCACCGGTCCACGGACCGGTCATTTGGTACCGGGCCGCAGAGAATGAAATTAAAAAATATTTTATTCATTATCAGAGTCTGAAAGATGTTTTATTTAAAAAAATGACTGGATACATCCGTCTGTGCGTCTGTGTCTCTTGACACGTCAAGTGACAGCGACCAAAACAACATTACGGAGTAGACTGGACATAAGGAACACACTTCGGGTGTCACTGTCTCCCATTACCCCTAGATTTGACCGGCTCGTTGCAGAGACACAACCTCAGGGCTCCCACTAATTCAGCGTCA
>JAVQJF010113623.1:0-18024 GCA_036023855.1 Gadopsis marmoratus
GTCACTAACGGGTCCCAAACAGGCACTGCAACCTCTCTCCTCTTCTCCCCGTCACTGACTCCCCTTGGAGCTCCAGCCTTCTCCCTTATATTAAGGTGGACTCACCCACTCCCAGAGAAAATCAATTATCTGTTACTCTACAAGGATAGACACCTTCCCATTTACTATAATATTACCTAAAACTATCTCTAAGTTTATTTTAAGCTATCTCTCCTTAAAAAAAGGGCTTTTCTACAGCCATTTCTCCCAGCAGAAAAACACCCCTGTCACTACCTCCCACTTGGTCTCTTCCCCCGGGAACCACCATCTATTTATACCAGTGGAACCTTCCAGCCAGGTTTGGCAGTTCGGGTCCCGGTCAGAGGAAGAGACACACCCCACAGGTAACAAACATTTTACCTTGACCAAACATTTTGAATCTGACTTAAGTCATGGGGTGTGCCCATGACAAGGAGACATTGAGGTGAACACAATCCCAGGACAATAGTTAATAGTTAATAAGTGGAACCACTCATGGTACCCATGGTCATAGCACTCTTAAAATATGGATCTTTCCCATTCAACATTTAGTCGAGATGTAGCAGAACCTCAAAAATATTGACATACCTGGTACATTATTTATGTCTTATTCATATGAACCACAGCCTGAAAGAATGTTTGTATAAATCAGAAGGTGCACCTAATAGAGTGGTTACTGTAAATAGTGATTATTATTGCTGAGGTAAAATAGTTTGTTATGGGTTAATGTTAGAGTTAAAACCTTGTCTTACCGTGGCCAAAAATCAAGATAGACGGATAGATAAATGTGTTCCCTTTATAGTGACATTTTGACAATTGACTTGCTTCTAATGGAAGAACACAGAAGTAATAAAACATACCGTCATGATGCCCTCCAGCAGGCCTGAGTCAGGTTTAGGTGGTATCTGCCTTTCCATCGACCATTTCTCCACAATGGATGCGACCTGGGGATTATCCACGTTGAGGATGCGGAAACCGGTCATGTTGACACCACAGAAGCGATATGGCTCCAGGTCAATGGCCATCAGGTCCTTTTGAGAGACAACAGTAATGACGGCTGAATTCTCACATAGTCTGCCAGCATCGAGCCTCTTTATGTTAAGTGTTTATGCTGAATGCTTTCTCCTTACATAAAGAGAATGACGCAGCAGATGATTAAAGAGATGGTATATTTAGACAATATAGAGTGAAAGGATGGAGAAATACAGGAGTGTTCAATGTCAAATCAGGAGATTTAAGCATAGTGTGAAGCAGTGGCTGTGTAATAAATGAAATCTAATTTGGCTCTGGTGGCAGTCGCGTTTCTACTGGCAAATCCTTTTAGAATTGACAAATTGTTATTGCTTTTGCACCTAGATAATAAGGAATTATACTGCACAAACTACAAGCTTGTGATATATTTTGTCATTCTTAATCATGTTCATGTGAAAAAATCTTTATAGGTGCAAATGTATTATTTGGGAACATCGTAATTATTGTTTGCACCTCAGAAAAATTAAAGAACAGGAAGAAAAAAAAAACTATTCTGTTTGATCAAATTAATAATTCAACACTTGCATTCCCTTGGCAACTCCTAAGCAAAAAGCAATTCAGTTTGAGCTGCTGTAATTTCTTGGGCAGCCATTGTAGCTGAAGTGTGAAGTCACATGTTGACACGTGTCGTGTTGGAATTGGCCAGGGGCCTTGGAAAAGACATTTGGATGAACATAGATATTTCATTAGCACCCTGTGGGGTTAGTACTGGGGGAACGAGAGCGTGTAAGACACTTACTGAAGAACGGTGCCCGCCAGTCACTGAAATATTTCTCCTTTTCTTGCTTTCCCACTAGAATGCAGTACAGTACTCTCTTTTATTAACAGAGATCAAAGTAAATCACTGTTGTTCTTTGTGACATTCAAAATTGCTCAGTAAAGTAGATCAGGTTACAAGTTTCTTAGCTTTGAAGCTAAGAATACAAACTAACTGGGACAGAATTGTTTGCAAAAAATACCATTCATCTTTCGTGACATGCTCATTTCTGTTGGGGCATTTTGGGATGTCAGAAAAGCAACTTGTTCCAATTATAAGTTCACTTTTTGCAGTACTGCCTTGTACACACATCTGTAACACAAAATCAACATAATCCTACAACAGCATTACACTCAAAACGTTACTCAGAGAGCAGACTGCATATGTCTGAGTGCATACAGAAGTGATGCGGATGTGGCAAACATAACAAAGTTCTCAGAGATAGTTATGCCAAGGCGGGAGCTATGACAGACTCATTTCAAAGGACAAGGAAGTTATTACCCCATACCACTCTGCTGTTGCCTTTTCACGCTCTAATAAGTCAGCATTTCCCTCACCTCAGAAGATAAAACACAGACATCAGTGGGTTCCGTTGAGAGGAAATTGTATTGCCATGTATACCTTTGCAAGTATTCATCATTTTGGATCAAATCAAGCCGCCAGGTGTAATCTTCTTAATGGTGTGTCTATCAATGTGACAGCATATTGCAGCTTTAGATAGATACCACACTCTGATTCTATAAAGATATCGTGAAAAATATTGTTGTTGCAGAAACCCATATTGAATAAAAGTTTCTAAGTTAATCCTCTAGTAAATATTTGTTCTGTTCCATCTGCCCCGAAACTGTTACTCTTAAACATACAAATCAGCACACTCGCAATGAACAGGAGTTTTTGATTTCCCTATTAAAGCAATAGGCATGCTACACAAACATGACGCATGGCAGACCAATGTCATAGCCACGCTGTTGAGCATGATAGATGACACACATCATGCCTGAACCTCTGTGTCATATCACATTATCACAACAGACTGGCCGAGTCCGGAGAGACAGGGAATGTGTGTGCACGAGAGGCAGAAACGGAGACAATAATAGACAGTGAAAGGAACAGCACAGATCATGCTGGTATTCATTCCCATTCCCATTCAGTCTGTTTGCCACCAGATAGCCAGCGTCTCAGCGGAACGCAGCAACAGCTCCCTGCTGGGTCTGCTTGTGTTAGTCAGACGGGATCATTGTATAAGAGTGGGAACTTAAAATGCTCGAGATGGGAATGAAACGGTAACATTCGCAGGTTACGTTAAACATATGTGATGCTGGAAAAAATCATGTTCAAGCCTAAATCATTTTTCATTTTACAAGGATAAGGCTGGAGATATTTCCATTGTCAATAAATCTCACGAAAAGACTAAAACCGACATGTTAGACTCTCAATACTTTCTGGCTTCTCCACCCTGCCCGTGGCACTCAGCCCAAGCTCATTTGGTTTTACTGAAGACGCAGTCAGTTGACAGTTTATTAGGCACACCTAGCTAAAACTAATGCTGTCATAAATCCTACCTTCTTTGAAGGTTATAATATTCAGTTTTTGTTGATTCAACTTGATCATTTTGGAGGCTGTATATTGTGGTGCTGTTGAATTGTATTGCATTGTGCAGAGAGGTGTTTTGGTTATTTAACCTCCGCTCATTTATATAAACTGGATGGACAAAATAATATAAATAAAAGCAACAGAAACTGCAGCCTCCACATGGCCATACGGTTGAAAAACACTTAAACACTCAAAAACAAGTTTCAATAAAAATGGTACATTATAACCTTCCTGAAGGTGCAATTTATTGTAGGACTGTTGTATGTGTGTGACTCATTTCTGTTGTAATGAGTCACACACACACACACACACTCATATATACAGTGTGTATGTATGTATATATATATTATTTTATTGTATTTTATAAAAAGGGTAAATTATTTCCTAAAAATGCTGGGCAATGTAGTTTAAAGCAAATGTTAATGAAACAGGACTAAGAGAGCATTTGTTGGGGACTATTTTTGGCCACTGGTTTGGTGCACTACCGAGTATTTACGGTATCAGGACGGTGCGTCTGGAATCATCTGAACAGAAACTACGGTTCCCATGTTTATCATTCATTCAATTTAGCTGTTGATCTAGTCGGTTTATTAAAAAGCTTGTAAACGAATTTCGGAGTGATATTGTGTTCAGTGTATGTGTTTTAACTGTGCTACCATTTTGTTCACATTTTCATCATTTTCAGTATATGGCATTGCATTGAATTATATATCATGTGAGAGCTCACAGAGGAGTTCTAGTGTTTTTCAAACTTGGAAGTCACATTAATTTTTGAATCTCAAGCTGTTGTTTTTAACACTGCCACCTCAAAGTCTTCTGTTGACTTTACTATAAAGCGGAGTGTTTACTACAGCACACTGAAAACTCCATTATGCATCCAGCTTGTCAAACAAAATTGATATTATGGACTGCATCCAAAGCCCATTGGCAATTAGCCACTATTCATCAAAAACTCAAGCGGTGGGGAGATGAGAACAAACGAGACTCTATTTGCATTAACAAGCATGGTACATTACCAGAGTGGTGAAGATATAGTGGTAATACTCTGTCATCATCCCCATGGTCTGGGCCTGGAATGATATAGAGACGGAGGATGGGAAAGAAAGGTGTGCATGAATAGAAACAGGATAGAGAAAATGGTCATTTTGTCATGTCCGGATATTGTTGGATCAGCAGCATAGTCAGAACAAACAATGCTAAAGAGATGCACAAAGAGATCGGTAAAGAAAAAATAACCATGTTTTAATGAGCATGTTGACTAACATACTGTTCATTTTGTCGGTTTCTGCTATCGCTTGCGAGGACCTCTGCACCATATGTGGTCGACAGAATTTATAGAATGGTAACTGTACTTGCTGCTTTTCTATGAATTTAAATGGTTTGCAATGGCTTGGGGGCATGTGACATTACCCCAGCAGAGAAGAGAGCCTTCATTCACAAGAGCTTTGTAATCTTTGCCTCATATCTGAACACTCAATCACCACCACTTGTTTCACTCAATCTACATTCAAAGGCACCATATTCCCTTGGTGGCTGTGCTTTCCACTTAATTGTACCATCTGTTGTGGGGAAAAAAAAGCCAAGGTTATGTAAATAAGATGCTATGCTTATGTGAGAGCAAACTCACTTCACACCTATACACATCAAGCCAAAACACATGACATGTGAGCACGAGTTGTCATTAACTGAAGTGATTTTTTTCCACTGCTGCAGGATGAATTGTCAGTATGATACGAAAATATAATTCTGTCTGCATTTCTGTTCTTCATCAACTTATTTTTAGGAAACCTCCATATGCCCAGCGGCAGGGTCACACCACAAAATAAAAAAAATACATAACAAAAGGCATACAGAATAAGTTCATTTTTCACTTTTCTGACAAATTTACATAAATTGAGAAAATAATCTGCAGATTAATCAAGAATGGAAATATACCTTAGTTGCTGCTATATCAAATGACTATGATAGACAGGTTATATGGCCCCCCTGTTGCGTCTAATGCTGCATTTTTATAAATCAAACCTGCGCAAAGCTTCTTTGGAGGGTATTGCAACAAAGCACAATGTGCGTACCAAAAAAAACCCAACCCTTCAATTACAAGCTTATATACTGTACATAACAATATCAACTTTCACAGATGCACATTGGGCTCCATTGTAAATAATCAATGATGGACAAGAGGCAGTCAAAGATGCACAATGCTGGTGCACAAGATATTTGGCAGTTTTGTAACCACAGTGGGCGTGGTATTCTTGGCATCACACATAACCAATCACCCGTTTTCCCTTATTTCAAAAGCCTGCAGCACCCTGACAATTTGGTCATGGAGGGGAACTGTCTGGAGCATTTTTATCTCAAAACCTTCTGTCTGTCACTTCTTCACTAGACACCGACTCCTTGGTGCAAGATGTGCAGACTGGCCACGATCTGATATATGTCACTAGATAACTTGGGAGGACTGAGTTATTTAAATAACTTGGGAGGAGGTGATGCATTTGGTAAACATGTTAACAGAAGCTGACAGCAAACTGAATGGGGGGGGTCCACCAGCCTGTTCCTGACATCTCCAGAGCACTAGACCACCTACGCAATCTCTATTCTGTGCATCATACTGACAGTCCTTTGTTGACTGACAATCACTTATATCAAAACACATGTATGCACGGTGTTTATAATGAGACATTTTGGATCTTATTCCTGTTTGTGGGATGTATATTAAAGGCAAACTGGCCAACAATCCATCCGTGAAAAGTGTTAGTAATCTTTTGAACAAGATCAGAATATGCATCCTATACTGTAGCATATTAATGTTGTACACTAAAAACAGAATAAGCCATTTTGGCATTGTTTTCTGTCCTCTATATTTAATTTTATTGTCAGAAATTTAACAGGCCAACCCCAGATACATCAGTATCAACAGTCTACACTACAAAGCCAGTTAAAATGAACAGCTGTGCATCACAACTTTCTGGCAAACTATGACACGTTTCGCTGCTTAAGATTGTAAGAAGATTGTTCACCCCAAGAACAATTTCCTCCACAAGTTCACAAATAATCATTTTAGATTTCACATCTACTGTTGGACATTAGATGTCTCACTTTTAAGGTGTTTTGTGCAGGCAGGTGGCACAAATGGAAATCCCTAGCTCTCTGTCACCAAAATTTAACTCGTGCTTAATAATTACTGACACACGTTCTGCTGCTGCTCTCCTCCCGCTAGCCGCTGCCACGTTCTTGGCAAGTCAAAGCCTCCTATATTATAATTCAAGACAAATCTGATGACAATCAACTGTTTCCAGTGACAGCTGTGTTGAAGAGGACCACATGCTGGGATTTGTCTGGTCATGCTGAGATCTGACATTAGGACGGTCTGTGCCACACTCTGTAGGACTTTCACGGACCTGTTTGAGAATCTGTGCAGCCATTTGGTGACTGCAGTCAAAGATGATGCGGAACTCCCGGCTTCTCTTCATTTCTTTGAGAAGGGGTCTCGTGTCCTGCGTGTCCAGAGGAAGCTGCCGGATCTTTAGCCTGATGTTGTACCTGGATGGGGCCATTATCAGCTCCTGTAGTCTTATAAGACCTTAAGAAAAGAGAAATGCAGTGAGAATGAGGTCGATGATCAAGACTCCCATTTTTCTAAAGCCATTGTTTCTACTGGAGTACTTTGCACATGTGAAGTGTGTTTGTGAGTATACAACAATATTATAAAGTAGCAGAATAGTCTGTTCACCTGTGCTGTCATCGTATACGACCGTGGCTGTTTTCCATTTGAGGAACTGCACCAGGTCCAGGATAGCATAGCTTAGTGAAGAATAATCTGGGTACAAATTGGCATAAAAGCTGTCCCTGTTGTCCATGGGGTGATGTTTCCACCGCACCTGGATGTGCGGCACTTCCAATGCATTGCAGATGGACTGCACGGCATTTGACGATGAACTATGCGAGGGTCCAAATATTGCAACCACACCTAAAGACAGCTGGTCACAAGCTAGAGAAGAGCAAGAGAAGAAAGCTTGATAATAATGCGTGTTACCTCTTCAGTCACGGCCCATTTATTGAGGAATCCCAAATACTTAAGGCTTGTTCCACTAAGACATTGATTTGTGAGCTGAAAACAAACACATTATTTGTGAAATATAGCTATTTTGTTCTTTTTTTGACTGACCGTATTCTTGTCTTCCTCTACACTTTAATCACAATCCTCAAATAAACACAGAAGAAGCCACTCACCTTTTCTTGACGCCTCAAAACTGTCGTAGATATTAATCCTCTGTATGTCATATGTTAATGTTGTGTTTGGCAACAAAGTCCTGTTTCTGTTAATGTTATTGACAGCAAATTTAAAGGCAAGCTCCTCAGCGCTAACAAGTGAAACAGGTCCATCTGTTTGTTCGAAAATCCCACCTGAAAAACAAAAGAGAAAGAGACGTAAACATAATCACAAGCAAAGAGAAACCTAGACACAATTCCAGATAGGACCAAATGGAGAAAAACATTGAGAGACATTTGCACTTCGGACTAGCAGTGAGGGGAGCAGTGCACATTAAACAAGGTATTAAATTTGCTCAGCAAACATGGCACAACCCTCTCCATTTTCAGGGAATGCTGAAAAAAAAAACAATATCAGCTTTGAAGTCTGTGTGAAGAGGTGTGTGTGTGTGTGTGTGTGTGTGTGTGTCCGTCTGTTCCATCAGGGCAGCAGAATATCTGAGGCTCTTGTCTCTCCATTAAGAGGTCCTTTTATTTCACCAGAATACCACATTGGTGGAGCAGATAACTGGACTTCGGCACTCTTCTTTTACAAAAAATTCAAAGGAAAGTATTTCTTCCATGTTTTAGATAGGCTGGATTAGTGCTGAAAAACTTACAAAAACATGTCTATATGCACATCAAAGTAGAATATCGCGTCAGATGGTGGTTTGTATCAGGCCAGCAGTGCTGCCCTACTTGCTGCAGTGTAGAGGGAAAAAACAACTTTTCTTTTCAACAGTTGATGCAGATGAATGGGGTGTTTCATGATATATTCTTAAACAACAACAAATATATCTTAAACAACTAAAATGCAGAATTTGACCAGTTTATTATTTAGTAAACAGGTTGAGTACTACTCAGCCTGTGAAAACAGTTGTAACAGAAAGCCTGGGTTACAAACTGAGGGCATGGAGCTTGAAATAAATGGACATTTAACTATAATCGGAAATGTAGGGTCCAGTGTTTTTTGAGCTTATTCTATACTAGGGACTAAACGTAGGATATGCCGGCCTATGTTGCTTCAATTTGGACTTTTTTTTTAATCTCATGTCATGGAAGTGCAAGACTAAATCACAAGTACTAACCCAGCCAAATTGTTCATCAAATGTGTAATGAACACTAACTCGTTTATACAGGTTTATATGAAATCCAGTTCAGCACTCCACCAATCCACTGTCTATCCTTACGTAAGTGAACATGTCGCATCCATATCTTAATAGCCTTTATTTTAAATGTGATTAGCCATAATTATGTTACATTTAAACGGTGTGTGTTATTTTAGCAATCTTCTTAATGTCCAAAAAGCCAGTTATTTTGGTTTTCTTTTAACATTGAATATGTTATGTAGCCAGAATATTTTCTTTGCGATATTTTACTGTCCTGTCCTAACATTAACATAGTCTAAGATCCACTATTTGCGTGTTATTGGTAAAGTAACAAACATTACATGTACTATCAAAGGTACAACAACAAAGTCCCCCTGTGGCTCATCTGCAGAAGACAGTTTAGACAGCTTCAGATGCCTTTAGGAACATCAGCTTATGGAGAGACTGGCTCCTCCACCTCCACTCTCGGCGTATTTTCCATTTCAGTAACAAAATGTCTGCCATCTTCAGTCAAATGGAGAAAAAAAAGACTAAGAATAAGTTTGCTTATTACTAAACTAATCAATTAATTGAGGAATGGTTTCAGAAGCTGCTTCAGTTAAAGAATTTAACTACTTCTTGAAATAATTTTAAAAAAATGTTGACTTAGGTGTACTTTATTATCCAAATAGTTGCTGGTTTCATATGCATACTATTTGAATGACCATATAATGAAAGGCACAGAAAAACATCTATCAAAAAGGCTTTCATTTTATTTAGCCGAACGGGATTCAAAGAGCATAAAGTGATTTATTTTATTTTAGTGGTGTGGATATTTGTGTTTTGGATTTTGCACTCCCATGGCCTAGCACACAAATACTGCCTGCCAGTCCGAAATTATTTCACTAATCCTAGAGAATACCTGGTTGCAGAGAGCTGAGCGTCCAAATAGCACCTGTAAACCTGCTGATGCCCCTGAGCAGACCCCCAGTGCCTGGATCACAGAATCACATTTCTCCGTTGCTGCGGGTAGAGTGGCAATTCTGGAAGCCAAGCTCATCTTACTATTTATGACTCAAAGCCTCCCTGGATTGCGAGGGGACATGATGCATAAACCGCTCGGTGGAATGCGTCACATTAAAATAAATGAATCCTTCCATTTCATGGGGAAATCTCATTAGAGTACATTAAGTAATTGCTGGAGTATATAGTAATTTGACTGTTAAGAGGATAAAATGTGCATTGCTCAGAAGCACTTTAACAAATTTAATAAATAGGGAGAAACCTGCTCCTTGGAGAAAAAATCCCGCGGGTACATTTGCTTTGCTGTTTTCTGGATTCTGCCATGAGCACAGTAGCAGGGCTTAATGTATAAGAGCTCCTGCATCTCCATCAAACACGGGATCGGCAGTTCTTTTTAGCATCGCACAAAATCTACTCTAATGATGTAGAGATTGGAATATTATGGAACTTGTTTAACAGTTGCTTATTTAAACTACGCTGAATGTTCCTTATTGTAGTGGGCGCATGCAAATTGAGATGCATGAATTTCAGACTTGTTCTTGTGAATCTTAGTCAAAAGGCTTCAAATTAGCATGTCTGCAATACACACGAACACAAAGGCCTTAAATTAGTCTCTAAGGTCCTACCACAATATATAAATCAGTCACTAATTCAAGCTGTTTCCATAATTTGTCCTTTGAGGACTTTGTAGATCAGCTGCATTCAAAATCCACTGCAGAAAGTGGAACAAGACCTTGACTTCACAGAAATATTAACAGAGGCAGAAGGGACAACTAGTCTAGTAGTGGTAGTGTAAAATATAATGAAATGTAAACTGTTATGCTACAGTATTGTATGGAATTCTGCAATATGAACCAAATAAGTTACTTCAAATTTACAAATCTGCACTGCAGGTTTTACCATTGTAGTGTTAAAATAAGAAGCCTGAGACAGATGTTTGTAGCTGGGTAAACCTTCTCCCAGTTGTGTTATAACGGGGCCAACATGTACTATAACATATTAAGTTTCCTAGATTTGCAGATCTAGTTACACAAAGACAAGGTATCAAGACAGTACTTTGCCAGGTTATCTGCAGGCAGTTAACCTGGCAACAATAAGATAAAGGCTCATAGAATGCTATATATTGTAGTGTTAAATATTGATATTGGAACAAAAATACATATTCAGAGAGATTTAAAAACAGTTAAACTAACAGATGAGACCAAAGTGCTCATTACAAGTGCAACAATTGTATTACTTAAGCTAATAAATTATCCATTAATAAAACATTTGGCCTGCATGTAAATGAAAGCCTTTGGTATCTGTGGTGTGAATGAAATGTAAGCTGGATTTTATTCTTAAACAGGAGGTGTGAGTGCAGAGGGGTCTGCGAGGCCTAAAGGAACTGACATGCTGTGCCGAGTCAAAATCAGAGGTTTCACATTTTAGCCGTACATGCCTTTGCAGAAATCCATGTTGTGGCATGAAAGCCACATCCGCAAACAACGTGGGCAAGCGCACAAGCATAAACCCACCCTCTGCTGTTATGTAGTGGCAGACTGCCTGCGAGCTAGCTTAGTTAAGTTGGAATCATCTGGGTACCACTGAAAATACTTATTTTTAACATCTACTGCATTTACAGACTTCAGACTTCAAAGAGTGTGATCTGAGTGACAGAATGACAGTCTGCCAAAGCAAAGCAGCATTGAAACAGAATGGCGCCGGGGTTGTTTTTGCTATTTTTGTTCTCTGGTTTGATGACTCTCACAACATTATGTTAAAGTTTTACATCCAGTCCAGTTTGGAAGTGACATTGTTTATTTAAATTCAATGTTGCCGTGTCCTGCTTTAGTTCACGCATGCCGATTTTCTGATTTCTGATTAAATAAGACCGCTGCGAAGAGATTTGTTTCCTACTGTCTGAATGGTGTGGACTTAATTCAGTTGTTTTGCATTTTTCTTTCAATATCTGAATGAATTATTTATCTAAACTGAATGTGTTTAATGCCGTGTTTAATTTAACTTGATCTCAAAGCAGCTGTGTGATAGGATCTGGTACGATGTTTAACCCAACTACGTTTGTCATCCAATTGTTTTAGCTTACAGCCAAAATGGAAGATGTCATATTTGTTTGTAATGTAAATGTAGGCGTTCATGAGAATGTGTTTGTCCCCGTCATTACAGCAATCACACAGCAGCACAGGCCAAAGAAGGTCAGATAAGGATCCGTTGTCTCATGGAATCAGAACAATTAGATTTTTAACTGAAAAATCACTGCAAGTTTAAACAGCCGACTATTTCATCCCTTCTTTCCAACAATATGTGTAAACAAATAAATGCACTACCCACAATGCTAAAGCAAAGCAAGGTCATTTGTGGTAATATCCTCTCTGTACTACTGAGGCAAAAGCTGTGATTGCATTGCCCTTGTGGAACATGAAATTTGTGCAGAAGACAGGCAAGATCAATGACCTGTCCGGTATTTTCTACCAAGTAAGAATCTGACCTTACGTGCAGTTACAACCAGCGTTGCAACAACATTGAATATATTTTAATGACCTTTCTTGTCTTTCTAAACCTGGGTAACCTGTATTTTGGAGGGGGGTTCCAAACCGGATTAATTTCACTGGGTCCTGTTTTAGGCGAAATCAGCAACAAGTGGGACATACTTTGTTACAGGCTGAGATACTTTCCAAAGCTCCCAAGTTAAAATAAATACATAGCTAACAATTTTCTCTATATTAATACAATACAGATCCACAACTCACCAGATAGATAGATATATAGATAGATGGGCAAATGGAGTAAATACAGACAAACCATTGCAGGAGCCCAAACAATGAAACTAGCTCATTATGCTCTCGGATACATGTGTGCTCACCCACAGCATTTCTGAGTATTGCTCTTTTGTACTTTCTTTTCACTGGTGGGATTCCCAATCTCCCTGTGAATAGCTTCCTGTCTCAGCAGCACTCAGTTGCACAATGATGGCAGCAAACAATGACCAGCACAAAGCACATACACAAGCCGCCATGAACGTTTGGAAATGCAGCCAATTTCAGGAAGAATATGTTCCGCCATAATTATGGGTAACGGCACAACACTTGGGACAAACTGCTATACAATACCGAGACCAGTGGTTAAGTTAGCCAACACTGCATTTTGTACCACACGCAGCAAAAAAGCAGGCCAGGAATCTGTTACGTTTAATCAATGCTAAGTATCATGAAAGGAAATAAATGGTGCTGGTTAATTAATGGTGTCTGGCAGCATGTTGGCTCATTAGTTAGCAAAGTCACATCACAGCAAGAAGGTTCTTAGTTTGATCATAGCTGTGGTTCTCCTCCCTATGTTCACTGTGACCGCCCCCCCACCACCAAAATTGCTTGTAGGCGTTAGTGTGAATGTGTTTCAGGGGATCAGTGACCCGTTCAGGGTGTTTCCACATCGTTCTCCACCCTTTCTTTCACCCTGTAACCATCATCAGTAATACGGGAGCATAAATAATGCGTGATTAAATACTCGAGCGAATTGTCTGCTAACTAATGATTCAAAACATTATCAAGTTATGTTTGTTTAAATTCCACCATTACAGTAACAATATCAAGCAGGTTTTGTTTATTGGCTTGATCAAAGTGTTAACTATCAGATTATCAAGGTCTCTACTGTTTCCGTTGTTTAAAAGGGAGACAGCGGGTGCTGGGTATGTGCTGACATGCTGATGTTTGTTTACCATACATACTATACATACTTCACTCTTGTGTGAATCCATGCACTTATTAGGACACACTGTTTTACTTTTAAGGTAGTAAAGAAGTACTTGTGTTTTTGCACTAATCCCCCCCGGGATAAAGGGATAAAGTATCTATCCATCTATCTGCCTCACAACCTCAAATAAATATTTGGTTTAGCTTTTAAAGCTGGTTTACAAGTATGCCTAATACATGCAAATCTATCAAGAGGGCTTTAGTCCCCTCCATCTCGTCTAAAATTAAAATGACCGATTGTGCTCTCATATGTGGAAAAACCTACTTCCAAATGCAATATTCAACACTTGAAAAATCCATGAAACCAACTGTTACAAAATTTCAGATATAAAAGTGTCTTTCAACAGATTGTTATTGACATTATTACTGTGCAGGCCATTGCACTATAACAGATATGACCATTGTTATCTATTTGAAATTCCAAGCAATAAACATCAGGTAAAGCATTTCCCCGTAGATTTATCACCTTGGGGAATAAAACCCTCTATATTTATTCATAGTGCAACACATTTACAGCGGGTTCACACACACATACGCACTATTTCTTCTTGGAGCATACGGAAGATAAAGCTTGACTCAGTGACTTGTCTCTCACACACAGTGTCTCTCTGCTAAGCCGTCTTGAATTAGAGCTTCCATTCGTCATTCAGACTGATTCAATCGGTCTTCGTTGTTGTCTCAGTGGTGTATTTAACTTACTATTTTGTAACCACCAGTAATGTGGCAAATAAATGTTTCCTCAAATACTCTGCATCATAGCAATCCATTACGTAGAATGACACTTTATATTTCTTACTTTGACAGACTGTGCATATACTAAATGCATTTGTTGTTATATTTCTTTAACTTTTTTCTTCTAACCACTAAAGGCAGTAGTGTATCCAAAGCAAAGAGATTCTTATTGCTGATTCAATCGCATATTAGTAATTGATAGCTGCAGGAACATCTAGTGGTGGAAGGGACAGATGATGCAGGTTCAACCCCACTTATTATCAAGTATTTGTCCTGTAAAAGTGTTCTTGAGCCACACTGACTGTTCTGAAGCTTTGCCATGTTAGAAACGTTATGAAATACTGACAAACGCAGGGAAATTCCAAAAGCTTTTCTTCAAAATGTGAAATCAACAGTCGTTTTAAGTGTCGCAGCATTTAGACAAATGAGTCGTAATGTGTACAGCTTTCATATAAATTGAATTTGGGCTTCTAATGTTTGTGTCCATAATGAGAGAGCCTATTTTAATTATGTTATTTCTGCCTCTAACTCACTGTCCACATTGAATCTCCATCCAGCTCTATCACAGCTAAGAGGCATTCTTATTTATTTGATACGATTAGTAGTACTCATGCAGCCCTATATTGTTGTGATATCTCCTCTGTCAGAGGACTGTCAGGTAACAACACATTTGTAAAATCTAATTTTATGCTCAAGTGGTTCTGCTTCTGCAATTTATCGCAGCTATCGCTCACCCTCTCCCTTGCTCGCTCTTGCTCGCCTATCCTTACTCTCTCTCCAGTCTCCACCCTCTCTTCCCAGCTTAGTGAGGTGTTTTGATCTCATTATCATTCCCAAACATTCACACCGGATAATCTGTCAGGGCGGGAGCCAGTGCTCTGCACCATACAGGGCACCCCGGTCATGATTAGGGGTGTCGGGGCGTGCTTGCAATGAAAATACCTTTTTTTTTCTTTCTCCTTTTAAACCAACCTAGAAGTAATGGGTATATCTTTCTCCCCGCATGCTATAAAAATGTGGCTGTGTCAATTAGATCCTTTCGCAAAGAGAAACTGCCTCATACTGTATGAGGACAATTGTGGGACAACCCAGTGAGGACACAGAATTGATTAACCAAACCGAGCAGCGGGACTCGGATGCCCTTTTACAAACCACAAATCCCTTTCCAGAAACGTTGCACAATGCACAGTGAACCTCCATTAGACAATCCTGTTCCACAATGCACAATACAAACAGCCACCTCCCCAGTCTATGGCCTATTGTTATCACGGAGGTAAAACCCTCCCTATGCCAAATCCTCACCTCACCGCCAGTTCAATCAAGCACTGTGCCAGGAAAACAGGGATCGAGACAATGGCAACTAATGCCAGGTGGATGGGGGCTCTGAGCTGTGCCAGGCTACCTGTGTCCATCACCATCCCTACCCCATCTATCTCCTCACATGCTGACACCTTTCTTTGTCCACATATGGTGGCAGAAAATATGCAGACCTGCAGCCTTGGCACTTTGTCATAGTGGAACACAAAGGTGGCCAACAGCAGGAAAAAGCTCCACACTGTGCAAAAACAAGGTGCACCTTCAATATTGCGTGTGTTTATGAAGTGGACTTATAAAGGTAAATACAGGATACTTTTAAATTTGTATCCTTGGCAACATTAAGCAATTTGATCATGACCCCAAACAAGCTTACTCACCAGCTATGCTGTGGCTGCCTCCTCCTTCTCTGGTTTAAAAATACAGTACACATATGCTGCTGTGTATGTTTTGTCTTGTCAAAGAGCCTCTAAGCTTACATAATACAAAACTAATTATATACTTAGTTTTGTGATTAAATTTTTTTTTCTACATATATGCTATGTCCGTCCAGGTCTTATCTGGCTTATTAACCTAAAATAATCTCATTGCAACATGATATTGTGCCTAAAAGCTACTTGTTCACACACCCCAGATGTGAAGCCTCGTAGTTATTCTGCCTTTGGCCATGCATACCCTCTCTTTCTTTCTCAACACACATGCGCACTATGTCATGCATGAATGTCAGTAGCATTCATGCATGTGTGGAAAAACTCATCAAACATTTCTGTTAAAAAAAAAATAACAAAAATGGAATTGACCTTGTAACAGTTCCCTTTAAAATGGTAATTCAGCACTAAATCACATTGTGCAGAAACCTGTTGGCTCTCTACTGTATGTGCTGAAACCTTCAAACACAAACGGGTGTTTTCCATCAGCTCTGAAAGGAGAAGCAGCAGTGAAATACATCCTTTATGCATGATTTAACTATCTGTGCAGCACAAATTTGAGAAAAAAAGTACAACATGAAATAAAAGTGACAGACCACGATTATATTTGATAAGGCTAATTACAGTATGTTTTCAAAAAATGGCACAAGAGAACTGTTTTGCAAGTGACTGAATCTCAATACAAACAAATGGGGGTTTGAAAAGAAAACACAATTTGAAGCATGAGACATTTGATTCTTTTTTTTTTAACCCCTTGCACTAGACACTGAAATCTTCACAAGAAAGAAAGTAACAAACCATCAAGTAGACACTGAACAAACGGCAGTCTTTGCAGGACAGCTGAGAATTGTTAGCTTAAGATTGGTCTGAAAACATTAATTGTCACCTATAAACACATGGCTATGTGTTTGTATTTCCCAGCCAGGCAAGCAGAGCAGGGTGATTTTTCTGAGCACAAGCCGTGTTCATACCGACAACAGTGCTGTGCGAAAAAAAAACCCCCAGCACTTTCCTGCATTCCAATGAGAGTACTGCGTTGACACAGCAGGGGTGCCATCGTAGAGGGCCTTGGCAAAAAAAAAAAAAGTCTGCAGGCTTATTGGGCAAAGATGTACAACCTGGCTGCACTTTCTCCGCAGCGTAATGTGACAACATATGGCAAAGAGCTGCGATGGCCGGTCACATACGTGCAGGCCCACCGGTAGATTACTTGGTAATGTAAACAGGGTATTTCTACTCGTTACCTGCCCATCGCAGCGACAGAGGATAAAACTTTGGTCTCAGTGATAACTTTGCACAGTTGTAACATCTTTCCTCACAGTATCACAGTTTATGCGCAGTGTTTTGGAATCTGATCAGACTTTAACATAATGGACTGCAACTCATTGTCTCTCCGATATCCTTGCGTCTCTTAATGCAGGGCTTTACACCTGGTCACGCTCCGTACAAAACATTACTTTTTATCCTCACAATACGAAGCGCTACTTTTAAGCCTTTCATTCTTTCATTACTGTATGTTACATTTTACATTATAATCGATATATTGTGACAAGTGTCAGTGAATCTGCAGCACTGAAAGCTGAGCATAATAGCCTTCCAGCTCATGGCTTCAACATTGCGTTTTATGTTCATATCCTTTGCGACGAGTCACTTGGGGGCTCCAGGGCTTCATTTTCATTAGTAGCACTTTGGAAGGACCTTTTAATTTTACTGTCACAAACCTGTTGCAGACAAATGGACTCATCCTGAGGGCTAAAGCACCACAGTTGGATGTATAGTCTCTAAAGTAGAAGGTTAGATAACTACTCTGGGTCACACAAAATTTGTCCAGTGTAATTGACATTGATTTTACAACTATAGGTGCAATTAATATCAAGGCTAGTGTATATCCCTGCAAGCTACTTGAAGTAGCTTCAAGTCCATACTAAAATGGAAAGGCATTGTTTAATTTAAGCCACCTTATTACCGTGCAGTTTTGACAACCACTTAGTTGCTTTAATGCTTAACATAATTAGAACTAGAGTTTGGGGTCAGCTACGTAT
>JAVQJF010113639.1:0-16196 GCA_036023855.1 Gadopsis marmoratus
AAAACACTTGGCGTAGAGCAACAAGCCTGATCTGCTGAACACACGGGTTTCTTTCTGGCCGGACCCTCAGCCACCAGGTCCTCTCTGCAGCTCTCTCCCAGCTCTCCCTTGACAGCTGCGCCTCTGCGCCTTTTGTCCGTGTGTCCTCCGCTTCTCCTGGCAATCAGGTGATGCGGATCAGCTGGGCCGCTCCTCCAGCTGTCTGATTGCATGTGGGTTGGGCCATCTTGCCATTCTGGTTTGTGCTCCGACGGCCCCACCCGGCCGGCACATGCTCTCCGTTCGTGACTCGGCCCGTGGCGATGTCACACTCTATATCGCAAGCTGGATCATAGTTCACACTTCTCTACGCTGTCGGATTGTACCACAGACCTTGTGAATCAGTTGAGCGGACTTACAGTTTCTGTAGGATGCCTAATAGGATGTGCATGCTTTGATCTTTAACTGGCCTTGGTCAGTTGCCTTATTATATAGTTTGTGTCAAACACCTACATAACCTGACTGCTTTCATGCCTTTGATTGGCATGCACCCTGGGCATGAATCTAATTAGTCCTAATTAACTAGACATACTAGACATTAACTTCCTCAATCTAGTCACTTCCAATCTTACACTACATCTGGTTCTAATCGCAAAGCTGTTCCGTTCCTCCTTAACTTGTAGCTGTTTTATATATTTGGATGTGATTATTATTGTGGCCAGTAGTCAACAGTACAGACTCTTTCAGAATGTGCCTTTTAAATTTGATTCATGATGACGGTGGTATTGATTTTAAAATGCCCTGATTGTTACTGCAGAATGCAGCCTGTTTCAAAGGCTTGCTCTATAAATACTCTTTTGCTGTTCTTGGAAGTGCGAGCTGCCATCTGTTGTTTATTGCTCGGTTGTTGCTCTTTGCTCTGTTTCTGGCCTCTGTGGTCCAGTGAAGTGCCAAACGCCTGTCACTGCATTATCGCCAAACTGTTCAAACATTGTCACTCACTTTAGATTGTTCACGTGCTTAGCAGTTGCTTTGTCGTGTGGACAGTAAACATACTTTGGATTATGCATGCACGATACGTGATACCTCAACTGTTGTTCGGGAGGTTCTCTTCCTTCTCACTGGGGTAGATCACCGTCACCAACATGTGCTCAACACATGGCAAAGGCACTTTATTTGGCACCTGATGAGGGTTGGGAAAAAATAACGTGTAAGGAAGTGTGTGTGTGAGCACGCATGCATGTGTATGGTGTTTCAGGAGGCACCGTGATGATGTCATGGGGTAGAAGGTGGTCTGCTGCAGACGCACATCCTGCGGCTTCTGGTAACGGGCACTGTAAAATGTCCTTGCACACTTTCACGCTCACTCACACACACACATTACTCATTATTCTCACATGCGCACACACAAATGCAAAACCTTTCTCTCTGTCTTTGCTGTCATTGCGGTCCCCTCTCTCATACACACTTAGTCAACTGTACACACCTCTCCCTGTTTTTCACTCACATTTTCACATTCACGTCTTTCACACATGACACACAGACACACACATGCACACACATCCTGAAGGAACTGCGCACAAAACAAGGGAGTGGCAGCGTCACGGTCCAGCAGTAGTTTAACCTGGCACTGACCAGCACTGCAGGCCAAGAAGGAGCCCGACAGCAGTTCCCGTCAAATGAGTATTTATGTAACAGATGATGCAGACATGGAGGCCAAGGCTCTGCCACCATCCGCTGTGTAATTAGTGAGAGATCTGGGGGTTTTCACAGACTCTAGTTATACATGCGAAAGCGCACACGTGCTCACAGACGCACATCACATACATGCGAAGTACTAGTATTTTAAATGCCTTTCTGAATGCACCAAATGGAGTATTGCAGAAACACACACACATGAGCACGCTGGTAGCTCGACTCCGTCCGCACAGTACTGCTGTGTATGGAAAACAGCTGACGGTGGAGAGGGAGAGTCATTGCTTGGAGGAGTGTAATTCTTCCAAAGTAGCAATTAGGTAAGAAAAACAGTACCAAAATATGATTATAATTATGATGTATTAGGTGAATTGAAGTAAACCAATTATCTCATTTAAATAAATCAGCTGTTGGACATTTGTGGAATACTCCTTGGCATTTGGGCACGTATGTTCGACTAACGCTGGCAGCAGTGAGTAGAAACATTTCTGCCTCTGGCACCTGATTGTATTTGTCTGGTTCTGTCAGTTTATGGTGAATGTGTATGTTTCATAAAGAGCTTATTGTGGAGGCAGCTTTCCTATTTTGTTTTATGTTTCCTTTTTCCTCAAGCTTATACACAGCTGCACATGTATCTTTGCTGTCATAGTTATACTTTATTTGACCGACTAGTATTTTACTGTTTCCACATTGAATAGGGCTTTTAAAATGGAATTGTTGCCCAAATGATGATGATGATGATGCTGTTTTTGTTAAATAGCCTGCGGCTCAAATACACTACTATTTCAGATTTCACATTTTTTGTTGGGTTTTTTTATGCATCAGCAAGTCAGTGTGGTAGTTACTGTTACTGTGGGATTTTTCTAGTTTGAATCATTTTGATATATACTGTAATACCATTAGATGGACTAAGAGAGATATTAATGCCAAAATAATCCACTGCATTGCTCATACAGTATGTCATGTTAATTGGCAGCCAGTGATAGTGCCTGACCTTTATGTGTTGCTATAATGTACCGTATGCCTGGAATGGATCGTGTCCGTGCTGAAATCGCACCTCTCTGTGTCAAACAGAACAGTGTAACAGTCCTATAAAGGTCTATTGTTGGGGCCCATGAGAAAAGTAGCACGCTTCAGAGGATCACAGTAACAGTTTGTGTGGAGCTCTCACTTTTTTCCCCCTGTGGAAATATTTTATGACATGGTCTCAGTTTTGACAAGACTATCCAAAAAAAAAAAAAAAAGCTATTTTCTTTGGACTGTAAGTCTCTCATTCCATTCCATCATTTCAGTGAGCATCGCTCCTCTGTCTGCTTCTGTCCTTTATCATCTGCTCACACAGACCTTTAGTTTTTCGCTTCCTGTCTCAGTCGTCCCCCTCTCTCTGCCTCTCTTCTGTCCGTCACGCCTGTGTGAGACTTAGCACCACGCAGGCTCTCTTCGTGCAGACTGTTTGCTCTGCAGGGACAAGCCAGCACCGTCCCCCGCCGTGCTCGCCGGTGAGCAAACTCTGATAAGGACGCCTGCTGCTTCAGAGACGGGACAGAGATTAGGTGCTAGATCTGAGACATCGTGAGCAATAGCTCCTCTGTTTGAGAGTATTTGACTCGCACATGGTTGACACGTACGTACGTGGACACACACCTTGTTGCCATTAAAGCTCTGTCATAGCTTATAACAATATACAGAGGAATGCATGTATCCCCCGCCATCACCCATAAGTCCAGGGTCTTTCTCACAGCTGGTTGAGTCCTCGAGCCAACACTTCCTCACAGGAAGCAATAAAATCCCATCACACTCCATAGGACGTTCACTGCTTTATCGTTACAGCCATTAAGCATCAGTTTGTGTGAGTTACAAATTTGTCACTACATTTCATAAATAATCAAATTAGATATCGTGAGACAGAAGAACACCTACTTTTGTGTTTAAGTAGTGTATTTGTTACAGTCCTCGTGCGTGTGTGCCAGTGCATGTACTGTAAATACAGTACTGTCTCTGCATCTGTGTGTGCACAAATCCATGCTTCCTGGTGGAATCATTATGTTGTTCTCAGCCGTCTCTCACTCTTCTCTTCTCTGCTCTCACCCCCCTTTCTTTCTTTTCATTTCCTCACTGTGCTGTAGACGGCAGCAGCTGCTTTTCCTGAATCTGTTTCTTCTGTCACATGACAAACCCAGAGGAATTCTGGTTCTCTGTAGTAATTTCTTTCTGATCCCTCCTTCATATGCTACTTTTTGTCTTCCTTCTTCACTCCGTTGCCCCCACTCTGCCTCCCCTTTCCCGTCCAGAACTTCATCCAAACCTCCACACATGGTCCCAAAGGTGGGCAGCAGGTGATTTACATAGCACACTATAGACCTTCTGCATGTGTGCATGAACGTATGTCTGCAGGCACGTACGCTGTTTTATTAACCGCAAGTAGACAGAGGAGATAACTGGTTACGCGAGCAGTGTGATATTCTGGGAAATGTGCTTATTTGCTTTCTTGCCAAGAGTGACGTGAGAAAATCAATCACTCTCATGTTTATATGCTAAATTTAAAGCTAATGCCAGTAACCGATTAGCTTAGCTTAGCATAAAGACAGGAAAAAAGGGGTGAACATCTAAAGTCCCTCTACCAGCACCTCTAAATCTAATAAGTTATTATCAGGGGTGCTGGTATAGCTGCCTTTTAACAGCCAGGCTAGCAGTTTACCCCTGTTTTCAGTCTGTATGCTAAGCTAACTGTCTCCTGGCTCCTGCTTCATATTTAGCATACGGACATGAGAATGGTGTCGATGTCCTCGTGTAACTCTCAACAAGAAAACCAACATGTGTATTTCCCAAAATGTCAAACTGTGCCTTTAAGTTTTGATTCTCAGTTTTTTGAGCCTCAGTCGGCCTCCTCACAGATGGGATTCACATGTGTGTGTGTGTCCTTGGCTGCGGGGTTAAAGCTCGCTGCTCTGTGCAACTGTGATAGAGCACATTGAAGGTCTTCCAGGTTCAAGGCTTCCTCGGTGGCTACACGCACATCCAAGCATGAAACCTAAAGCAAGCCGATAGCTGTCGCTCAGTGGGAAGCCACTCACAGTGCGAGAAATCCTGCAGGTTTAAGACTCACGAAGTGTTTTTGTTCACACCGGCTGGTTTTTAGTTTGTTCAAAGTGGAGGCAGAAAGAAAACAAAAAGAAAAAACCCCTTCGTGCCTAACATCATGACAGGCCAACAAAAAGCACCTTAAATCTCTTCAGATATCTGGTTTGGTGATGATTGCGCAGCAAGGCATGAGTCCACACCCAGCTCTTGGTGCTCCTCCAAATGTATCTATAGCATGGCTCATTTGTGACTAAGCAGCATCACAGCTGAAGCTTAAAACAAGGGTGTAGATTGTTTAGTTTCCCACAACCGGCTGCAGTCTGTTTTTCGGTCGACATTGCCATGATGAAGGGAGTTGTAATAACACATTGTAATCCTTTTTTGTCTTTCCAGTTCCGGTGCCTCTTCTTATTTTTTTTCTTTTTTTTTTTTTTGCTAAGTGTTACCAGTTAGATCTCAACACATGCAAGAGGGCTTGTGCTTTTCCTTTTCTGTCGAAATATCAGCCGGTGAGGAAAAAGAGGAACGGTCATCACAGCCAGTTGTGACATTTCACAGGAAAGCCTCTTTTTGGGTCAGCGCTGGCTGCCGCATAGACCATGAGGATAGATAGCTATTATCAGAGAAAGGAGGTACATGTAATGGGAAAAACAGGGACAGGCTTCAGAGTCATAAACAAGCTTGTGTTGCCAAAAAAACAAAAAAACTTGGATAGATTCTTTCAAAAACTGATTTGGCTTGGTTGAGGTTCAGGGCCGAGGAGGGAGCTGTATTGCAAACAAACAATTAAAGCAGGGTGGCTTTTCTAGCTTCTTTCACTCAGGCAGAGCCTCTTGCAGCAGAGCAATTACGGTATAAGCTTCCAGTCAAGATACTGTGAAAAAACACTGGCGTATACTAAGACCATCTGTTGTAATTAATTAACATCTATTCTCCATAACAATACCACATGAAAAAGTTCTGTTTTTAAAGGCAACAAATCTCCCAATTTGAGAGTTTTAGTACTGATTAAGATGAATTTAGAATTTGTATGTTTCCAGGTCATCCTCACCCATAGCCAGTGCTAATTGGACAACCATTTCATATTCATCAACAGACGACAGAGGTAGTAAGGCTGTTTACGGAGAGAGAGAGAGAGAGAGAGAGAACGTATTGCTTGTGGTACAACTACCGACTTTACTCTGCAAAAGCATGAGCTTTTGTCACCAGTGGCGACTGTGCGTGGCCGTGGATCCATTTGTGCACATGCATTTCCACATGTGGCGCGTGCTCTGTGAGTAAAGAGCTGGTGCAAAACAACAGAGGCAGAGTAGTTGCCCAGTTGCGGTTGGTTTTAATGAGATTGCTGCGGAAGTTTAACTGCTGCTGTTGTTGTTGTTGTTGTTATTGCACACGGGTCTACCATTTTTTATATCTTAAAATATTCCAAAACCTTTTCTATCTTCCAGTGTGCTGCCGACAAGATGATGTGCAATTTTATCCGAAACGTTCCACATGTTGGTCATTCACGCGACCTTTGAATGCTTGTTTTTGTAACCTGCTCTCCTTAGCATCTTTAACTACACACCAACTAGCATTTCTATGTGATTATTCAGTTTTCTTTATCAATCTAAAAGTAAGACTTAAAAGGTCCCCTCCATTTGACTTCTTTTGTAGGGGTGTATGAGAAAAATCACTGGTCAGGCAAAATGGCCACCGGCGGGCTTTTTATCCATAAGGACAGGATAGCAAGACAGCTGGTGTCGTGCCCGTATGTCCACAAGCCGAGACGAGGTACGTACGAGCTTACAAACTGCACAAGCACTCCAGTTCTCATTGAGGGGGAAGTGACTTGTCCAGATTAGTTGACAGGGATTTCCAGTGACCTGCATGCCCAGGTCACTGGAAATCCCTGCGAGCAGCACATTCTGACATTTCTTTCCAGTTTGTGATGTGTGACTCTGTCTCATTGTTGTGGTAATAGAGACAAGGTCGCCCCCACACAATATCGTATCGAAGAAAGAGCATTTGCATCACCGCCCCCCCGCGTGGCGTCAGAATTTTCCACTTCATGGCTGATTTCTTCATTTCAAAGCGACCTGATTTCTGGAGGAAGTCAGTGCTCAGCCTGTCAGAGAGAGTACAGTCTCCCGAGGTCAACATTCATTCCTCTTTCTGTGTAGCGGCCCCCCAAGAGCAATACTCCATGTGTTTTACTCACCTAAATTTAATTGATGACGCTGCAAAAAAAAATCCTTGCATGCACCTGGAGAGCCGTCTCTGCTCTGTGCTGTGACATTTCACTCTGAAAGTGATGGAAATCCTCTTTTGCCTTTAAACTTTAAATTCAGGAATCCTGCAGCACCGTGTCCTTTGGGTTTTAAGCAGGTGATGCTCCACTACTCCTCATGTAGATGCTTTGGGTGCTCAAACAGCCTCACTTGATTTTATACACTTCGCTCATTCATTCTCATCGGAAGCCCCTTCCAATTTTGAGACATCGAATGACTGGATGTCGGGGTCCTGTAGCTAAAGTTACTCTGGCAGGTTGGGAGTGACAGTTCCAAGTGGGCTATTTTCAACATACATTTTGAACTAATCAACCGTTACCTAACATGAACATGTAAGATTTGATTCAAATTTTGTCTATTATGAATGCTATGCGTTGTCTTAAGGGCATCTGTGTCACCTGCAGCACTAGTACAATAACAACATCACAATACAGGCATTCGCATGGATGGTTTTCTCACAAATTGCATGAGCCACTCCCGTTTCTTCTTTTCTTAACAGAAGCCTTGGAAATGTTTCTTCTCCTGCAAAGTATGTCTTTTTTTTTCTTTTAACTTCTTGGCATTTGGCTGCGCAGCCACCACAGTCAACACTGCTCTGCTGGGTCATCAGTTTAGCGGTACGTCCCTGTCGAACAGTATACACGGTGGCAACCACTGGTGTCCACAATTGACATGCTGACAGTCATCCTGAAGTCTCCCAACCCCTGCACATCTGTATGAGTGTGTATGTCCTTACAGGCCTCCTACTCGATTTCAGCAACCAAAATTTTAGGGGAGCAATAAGTCCACAAATTAGCCTCCCTACCAGGTTTTGGCATTTGGGCACCTGCAAAAACAGCAGTGGCCCAGCCTTTATATTTATATCACAAAGTTGTCTGACCATTGTTGATTCGCGAGTGACTGAGAGGGGATGTGGAGCAGGGCGTAGTGGGTGGAGACCCTGACCCTTAGCTTTACTGCCTTCTGTAATTAGGTAGATGGGTCGAGCTATGGGTCTTAATGGAGGGGCCACTCCCTCGCTCCAAATCAAAGGGTTGGGTGACCACACGTACACACACACACACACACACACACACATTTCACACACAAACACACACAGAAAAGCATGTATGTGACCCACACACACTGACTGTGTTTGTATATGTTCTGCATTATGGCACAAATGTTTAGTAAGGAATGTAACCATAGACACGTGTCTTAACTGGGTGTGTTTTACACAGCCGGCTGAAGTTGTGTAATTTTCGCCTGCAGTGCAGACTGTCATGAGATATCTATGTGTCTATATATCCAGGCTCTTTCGCACTTTTTCCTTCCTCCACTCTCTCTGTGTTTAATTAAAAACCTATGCTCTACATCCCCATAGCAAAGTCATCCAGTGAGAAAATGTAGTCTTCACAGTCTGTATAGCCTGCAATCTGTTTTCACGTACTTGTAGAACATTCCAGGGCAGCAGCTCTGTAACCTTCCTGCTTTGCTTTGACTCTTGACCCACAGCAAAGCCAAGGACCCTTGATTCCCAACACTGCGCCTATCTTCTTGGCCGGTATCCTCAACAGCCATTCCTGTGTGGTTTTCCGCTCCAACCTCGGCCTATTCTGGGATGTGTTCTTTCCTAAGCCCTTCTTAGCAAGGTCGGCAATTTCACAAAGCAAATGAAATGGTCTATGCCCTAAATACATGTTTATAAAATTCCCAAACTTACTGTAGCATTCCTGAAGCAGGCCAACGCCAAAGGGAAAATTCCAGAGCCTGAAGGACTTGTTCTCAGATGATTCAGTCAAAGCTGGATGGGTTACTCCCGTACAGTTTTCTTTGGTTTGAAATTAACCTTGGCAGGAAACATTACCAGGCCTTGTCAGTATTGCTAAAAATACATTTCTTACAGACCTATGCTATGTTGTCTCCATGCCAAAGAATATGTATCCTGCACAACACAAATTCCTACCCTTTTCAGCGTCACATTTCCGGTTCCAAACCTTGAAATTGCCTTCCACGTCTCACTTCTTTTTTCTCCAGTAATTCAAATAGGTCTGTCGTTGTTGCTCATTGACGCTTGTTTCAGAGCTTTGTAGGTGTGAATAACAATGGCACTGTCATCTTCTTGTGCCAGAGCCGGAAATATATGACGACGGAATAATTGCCACGAAAATAGCGACAAGCGTGAATGAGACTGAGGCAGCTGTACAGCTTGTTGTATGTCAACTTTCTGAATTAACAACAAACAAATGACTAATTTCTTTCACTGGAGAAAAAAATAATCTACTCATCTAATCAGGTGACTAATTGGTGTAGGTGGTAATTTGGTGGTTCGTGGTAATGCTTCCTGGACAGGGGCAGCGGCAGGCCTCGATTTCTTTTTCTGTTTTGTGTTGGGTTCTGAAGTTTAATTGGATACTTCCACTTATGTAAATACACGGTTCATATTTAGTGTGCACATATAGAATAGAGATGTTTGATAGCGCTTTGCTGTGGTGTGAGTAGAGTTTCAGTTTGTTGTCCTAAAATCTGTTTGAATCCAGTTTGAGCTTCACCAGATTCACAATAATTAGATCCTGTTGGATTTCTGGTTCATGCAGAACATCTATGGCAATAATCAGCTTCACGTAAATCAGAGCTTCACATGTCATTCTGCCATGTAAATCATGATATTACAGCTTTAACGTGTGCAGTACTAGCTTTCAACTTGTATTGACTGCATGTGTTGTTCAGAAAATCACAAAATGTCATGATTTGTGGAGACGTCTTGTTGTGTAGATCATAAGCTTTTTTTTTTGCTACACAGTTTTTCTTAATTTAGTGAAGACAAAAATCAGAAAATCTGTTGTGGGAGTGGAAGAAACATCCAGATTTATCATGCCTAAATGGCACAGATTGTCTGTAGCAATACCCCAGTCTGCTTCAACAGCTCTGGATCTTTTTTGGTTTGTTCTGTGTTTTGTTCTTAGACTTCTCTGGGTGTTGTACAGACTGTTTTAGAATTCACTGATTCAAACTTAAAATCACTACTGATTTATGTTGTCCACTTTGCAGTATTGAATAATTGTATTGATAATTGATTATTGTAGTTTGCAGATTGGTTATGCAGCTGCTCTTTGCCAGAGGGAGTCCATGGATCTTGTGACACAGTAATCCAATTAACCATTTAGCTACAGGCCTATGCATGCCTACCCACACTCCGGTTAGTTTCTCCTCCAATCACTCTCACACACACACACACAAACACACACACACACACACACACACACACACACACACACACACACATAATACACACAATAAACATGAGGATGTGCTCAAAGGTGACATTGAACTTCATTTGATTAGTGAATTCTTCTTTCAATTCTTAAGTGAGCCCTTTGCCCTCTCCTACCTAAACCTACCTAATCACATAAAGAAATGCATCCACAAAGTATACTAAGAATTTCTGTGGGCTGTGGCCTGATTTGTTCAGTTTTGGAATTAGACTATTACCCCGTGAAAGTCTCATCTCTCTCGCCCACTTCTAACAGTGGATCAGAGGACAATAGGGTTGATGGGTACACTGTACAGTGGCTCTTTAAGTTTCATATTCCTCTCTGTGGGTGGTGGGTGCGGAGGGCAGCTGTCGGCTTTTACGAGCCTCGTGCTCTGGGAAAAATTAGCCCCAATCCCCTATCCAACACGCTAATGAGAAGCACACACGGGGAGGTTGGAAGGGGTTGGAGGTCACGGGGAGGGGTTGTCCCTCTCTGCATCCTCGCCCTGCCGTGACCTCAAAAGCCTCAGAAAGGAGCTGCGAGCACATGCCTCCCTCAGCATTTCTCAGGAAAACCGTGTGAAGTCATGAAAGAGAGACAAAGACGGATGCAAAGATACGGAGAGTATAAAAAAACACCTGAGGGTGAGTGACTTGTGAAATAATGAGCCACAAAACACACTGGAAGACAAGCAGATCCTGTACAGTAACTGCAGTGTGTGTGTGTGTGTGTGTGTGTGTGTGTGTGATCTTGTAACAGAGCCAAACTGAGGCAGAATGGATCTAAGTGTAAGACTAATTACTCAACACTCACTATCTTAAGTATAAACAGCACTTACAAAGTCATACAATACACTTCCAGCACAAGAATACTGTACTTAAGAAACATCTCTTAAGTGTCTGCCAAGTGGGAAACATTGGCTCGTTATAAACCAATGTGTGTGTTCGCACATCATTTCTTGCTATTCTCATCCGCGTGTTGGATCACGTTTCGCAGACACAAGGAAAGCTTCTCGTATGTAATATTCCCTCTCTTTATAGCTTCATTCCTTCCACGCTGTCCAATTTGTCCTTCTCCCGTTCTCTTGCGCGAAGCACCTGAGCGTTGTGAATGTAGCGGGAGGCGACGTGTCCCTGTGTGTCTGGACGGGCAGCCAAAGAAAAGGCCTGAAGTCACGGCCTGGATTTGGAGGGTGGGATGGAACGCAGATGCTGAGCTCTGTTGTTCTTACTTCATTGACTTGCGCACAAAACAGCTTTGCGGTGTTCAATATGCTGTAACTCACTTCACGACATTCCCGACCTCAGACTTAATGCAGAAGAGCTACTCTGATGATGATTGAGAATGATGAATCTTTACTCTAATAATTGAGTGGAACTTAAGTTGAATGAATCTGATTAATGTAGGAAGGATAAAAACGAAATGATGCTTTCAAGCCATCAAAAGCTTGAATAAAATGGCATTCAGAGTTGTCTCATTTTGTTAATTTGGGTAACTTCCCAAGTATTGTTAATAAATGATGAAAATACATAAAATTCAACTTCTTTTCATGAGCCAAAAAAAAAACAGCCCTGTTTTCAGCTTTGTGACAATACATGTGTCAGATAATCCATTGGATTTTTAATGGTTTTAATGGTTTTATGTGTCTTAAGGTTTGCTCAACCTGTAAACAGACACGTCGTCCTTCAGTTTATCTGAAAGAAATCCAAATGGCCAAAATACATGATTTTTGTTGCCCATTGAAGCCGGCAGGTTGTTTGACTCAGAGTAGCAAAGACGTAACATTGTTTTGTTCAGGGAACTGCCATTACATTACTGGCTCCTTGAAGCAGGGCACAGTGTTAGGTGTTACATGATCCTCTTTACACCATTCTGAACATCTTTGGGGTTCTCAAACTGGCAACACACAGTTCAAACCTTTTAAGTATAAACTCTCACATGAATAAGAAAATTGGCAGCTCAGCCTTTTTTAACTGTGCTCCGAAGGTGATTTTTTTTTTTGTAAAGCACTTTGAGCTACACCAACTGTATGAAAGGTGCTATATAAATACATTTTATTATTATTAAATACCTGCATCTGTTTGCTGCTGTAGAACAGTTGTTTTTGATGCCCATTCATCCTTTTTAGTTATGACGTTTGAATCTTCTGGTCTCCGTGGCTGGTCAGAATCCTAACATGTATGCTATCTCATCTTTGCAGGTGAGTCCACATATCTGGATGACCACGGACCCCCTGCTCCAAGAGTAAGTGTTTCTCTCTAGCTCTCTACGTCATGTCCCATCTCCTCTTTTATCCCATGTTTCCCCATTCTTGTCCTTTAATCGTTCTTCCCTAACCTCTGTCCGCCTGCCGCGCTGCCCTGCGTCTCCAAAGCCAGGTCAGTCCAGTCAGGATATGGATTAGGTCTGTGTTGTGTTGTCTGTGCTCACCCCAAATACCAACTAGACCTGGTTTCAGTGCTACAGTAAAGCTCTGAACCCTCTCTCTCTCTCTCTCTCTCTCTCTCTCTCTCTCTCTCTCTCTCTCTCTCTCTCACATACATCCCTCACACAGGGGCCTTGTATTCATCCAGCTGCATGTCTGTGCGACTGTCTCTCCTCTTTCTCTCCCTGCCAACTTCTTTCTCCCTCCGTCTGCCCCTTGTTCATTATCTCCTCCTTTAATCCGTCACCACCTCATTTTCACCTCACTTCTCGGCACGCTTCCTAATCTTTTCTTTCTTTCTTTCTTTCTGTATTTTTAGCTTCTTTTTTTTTTTTTACGTTCTGATCAAAGAGTCTGCGGTGATTTTTGTTTTTTCTGGTTTGGGCATAGCATTTAGCACGTAGCTAAGCTGAGACGTCATCCAGTTTGGTTACAGGTTCGTCCGTTGCTGATGTGAGCAGCTGTTAAGTTAGGTCACATCTGGGCTTTGTTTGTGAGTTAAGTGTTTACTTTGAAAAGCCTGTTCTGGCCACTAAGCCAAACCAGGCAACCACAGTGCTTGTTTCATACTGATAAGAGTGAAGTGTTATTTATATGAAAGGAACAAACTCTGGCCGACTGGAACACCGTGGACAAGCTGCTGGAATTTGCTTGATGCCAGTTTTACTTTTCAGGGGAAATCATTATCTGAAAAAATAACCTTATATCTCACTTAGAACAGGCTCGCAATGCCAATTTACTTTATATATGCTGTAGATTTGATGCCAAGCTTTCAATGGTATATGGGCGTGCAGAAATGTAATGGAAATAAAGTCTAATAAATGACAAATAGTTTCCACCATTTCCCACTGGAGCTTGAAATATAACAGCTTGACTTTGTCCTGAGGCAATGCTGAATGAGTCTGAATATTTACATTGTTATACAAACACAGAAGCTCTGGAATTCATTTTGACACAGAAAAGTGTGATTTTAATGGAGGGGAACTTTCTTCTCCAAGAAGAAAGGGGACTGATGAAGATTCATTTCGCTTCTTTAGCCATTGAATAAAATGTGATTAAGCAGGGTACTGTAAGTCAAAAGCAGACATTACCAAACATTTGTACTCACTATCACTCTGAGTTGATAGAAATGTCGATACGTCCATCAGAATTACCTGCTGGCTCACAATAATAAGCTTTATAGGCAGCAACTGGTGACTTTTTTTGCCCCAGGTTTTGCCTTTCAGGCTACATACAGCACAATACACGCCCTCTATTTTTAATTAGAAAAGTCTCTAGAATTGACCATCAATCATATATTTGATGCAGTAAAGGAGATTTAGTAAAGATACGAAATACAACATTATCGACAATGAAACCAATGAAACTAAATGTAATGTTACATACGATCTCAAATTCTTATTACACTATTATTGTGGAAAACATGCTAAACAATTTTATCATCACAGGTTATTTGCTTGATTGATTTAAATGTATATAAATAACGTTCACGTAGGTTTTTTGTTGAAGATCCTTGATTTCATTGTGCCCCCCCACCCCCCCACACACACACACTTCCGAAACCAAATCTATACCTTTGTAATCAATAATAATTTTTGCACAAACTGAAATCTATCCTTGTTTCTGAAATCCTTTCCTTTCACTTTGGCTGTTTGACTTGAAATGTACGTAATTTACAGGCTTTACTAACGACATACAGCCTCCATGGACACGGACGAGGCTGACAGTGATTATACACTAGCTGCTAACTTTGACTGATTCCATATCTGTCGTCATCTCATCTCCCAGACAGACGATGCTAATGGCATGTTAGTGGCAAGTGCTACATCAACCACATATCTCATGATGTTTTTGTTGACGTCCTGCTGCAGCTGAGATTGATCTTCTATTTCAGCAGAGGTCGGTTGCGTTACGGCCTTCGCACACAGAAGGCAGAGGTTCTGGCAAACGCAGGGAGTGTTATGTTCAGGCAAAAGTGAACCCAGAGAGCAAAACTCGGACAGTTCAAAAAGTCACAGGGGTTTCATTTCAGCATGGTGGCGGTTGGGTAGGAGGTGGCCGAGGCGCTGGAAAAGAGGAAAAGGTGTTATGAGTGGTCATAACACCTTGTGGTCGTTGGAGTCAGGGCAGGCAGGACAGAGCAGGCTAGCTGAAGCCGAGAAGAAGGCAGGCTGGATGCTGGGCAAGCAGGTAACCGGACGATGGTGAGATCTGTAGCACAGGAGAACAGAGATCAGTAATTGAACAAGACACTAGAAGTCACACTAGAGAACTGAGCAGCCCATACAAAGTTTACCACGCACAGGGAGGAAGGGCAACTAGCAGAACATAAGGGAAGGAGAAGGGGAGCAGCCCTAATCCTAAAAGGGAGAGATTAGAAATCGAGCTGGAAGCTCAAAGTAAATGAGAGCATCTGGAAAAACCACCTCTCAGTATAGAACAGAGTCTTTATGTGTATGGGAAATATCACTTTTCCCACTATGTTTTTCCCCAATTCCTTAGTTGCACTAAATGATAAATGCAACAGTTTACGTTTGGCCAGCATAACATTATCCTACTGTATATAACTTTATTCATCCACTACAAATCTTAAAGCATTGCCAGAATGTTTTTTAGACGAACTTTGAATTGTCAAGAAAACAGACCAATCAGATGAATTTTTTTCTGATCTAAAGAAAACACCAAGCAGTAGTGAAGCTAAAATATCTTTGAAGAGTCTTTAAATAATTGAGGGAAGTACTGATGATGTCGTGAGCTAATAATTTCTACATTTGATGAAACTGAAAGACAAAACAAAACATTTGCGCTCAGAAACAATCAAATGCACAAACTAATGTCCATGGAAGCTTGACACAGGGTTCATACAGCTTGTTAAGAGTAAGATTCAAGCACCTTCCAAGCACTTTCAATGCATCTAAGCCTTCAATGCTTAATTCGCATTAACATACTCGGATGTCCCAGCTACTCCCTGTAGAGATGAATGGATAGATCATTAATCACAGGAAGTGCTGAGAATCTCTACCGTACCCAGACTGAAACCTTAACATGCTGTTCACTCCACTCAGCGTGGGTGGAGCAGTTGACTGCAGAGGGCAATGGACCAATCGCAGGTCTAACTAAAACCAGTGAAGTGCGGGTTAGTGGTAGCGTGCTGGCGTGGGTTTCCAGGAACTGCAGCAGGGTGGTGGATGAGCACGTGTGCGGTGGTCCTGACGTGCGTCAAACCACGGCAAGTTCTCAAACTTGCTCTTAGATGATTGAAGGCGGCAGCTGGCAGAATTGTGTGCATTCTCTCCGTGGTTCGGGGGCCGTGAGACAGAGCTCATGAGTTATGTGTTTGCTGAACCAATGACACTTCTGAAAATGTCTCATAACAGCACAAAGAGTTTGCAGGTTTTGTGTGCAAGTGTGTGTGTGTGTGTGTGTGGGGGGGGGGGGGGGGGGGGCCGGGTGGCCGAAAATAAAGGACACTGACAATTTACGAGGAGAGAAAGGGGCGCGGGGGATAGG
>JAVQJF010113646.1:0-19742 GCA_036023855.1 Gadopsis marmoratus
TTTTGTTTTTTGATTTTTGTAAAGTCAAAGTGAAAAAAATACTTTTTGCATGCTCATTGCGTTGAATGTGGGCTGCACCAAACGAACTTCCCACGTGCTGACGTATTATAATGTAACCAATGGCTGTGGGTAACTGTTTCGTTATCTACATTAGCTGCTGCTTGCACTTAGAAAAGCTTTGAAGTAAATTAATTACCTTGAGCATAAGCAGACTGGACTTGATCTATTGCCAGTGTGTTGGAGATATTTAACAAATCACTGTAGAAAGGGGTATATGTTTGGTTTATCCCAATATTGTGAACTTCTCATAACCCTTTCTTCTCTTATTCTGTTCCCCTTTCCATCTCTTCTTGTTTTTCTCCTCAGCCCTGATTTGACCCCTTTTGAGTCATACAGTCTGACTTTCTGCCAATTTTCTCATATCAGTCTCTTTGTCCGTGTCTACTTTGCTCTCCTCTCTCGCTGCCCTCCACCATCTGGTTTTTAACATGAGGATGAGACAGCGCTGAGTCAAGCTCCAGGTCGGAGTGAGCGCTAAATTCAGATTAGGACTTATTTTTTGATTTGCATCACCACGACACAGGAGAGGTGAAAAGAGACTCAACCCAGTGTGACAAAAGCAGACAGATTCATGTCAGACACGTACTCTCCCTCCCCTTCACTATCTTTTTCTCCCTCAACCTTTGACATTCTTTCACTCTGATTCTCATTCACTTCACTCTCTCCTTTACTTGCCCTGTCTCACTCTTTGTTTCTCTCCTTCTGTTGCTATTCCATTCCCTCCTTTCGCTTGTCTCCTCATGCGCCAGCATTTCTCCATTCCGAATCTAATACCTGACTACACTTTAAGATATTTCATGATGTGTTTTCTTTAAATATGATTCCAAATCAATCTCCAAAAAGTGGATAGATGCATGTGTAATCTATACATAATCTTCACTTTCAATAAAAAAAGCTATTTTCTTTGCTACTGTGAATTACTTCCTCATTGTCATGCTGTGCAAGCAATGCAGCTTCTTTCTGCTGTAATGAAAATCTCTTTATGGAAATATTACAACGGTGGGTAGTCCAGATGAACCAACAGTTTAAAATATACAACATGCAACTGTGATGTCCTCGGTTGGATTCTTGTGGCACCTCTTTCACTGAACATCCCCTCCGTCACCTAATTAATAAAGACAAAATTGGCTAAATATTCTTGGGAAATAGTCACATGGCTTGTGATGATATTACCCTTATTACTGTGTGGCTAATAAATGGAAGTAGTGACAGTTTCAATTCACTCTGTTGTTTTGTGGCATTTTCAGATAACCAGTGGAAAAAAAGGTTTTACACGGGCGGTGCGTAGGGAAGTGACAGGCTCTCCCTACACTTGCTGTACTTCCCATGAAACACACTATGAATTGTGGCTACCCGTGGGCTTCCTCTAGCCTAATTATTGATCTATTGTACTGTACCACCAATGCAATCTACTGTATTTTGTAATCCCCCTTCACCATGACAACTTGTTTTTCATCCCACTTTGACAGGAGATGCTCATTGAAACACTATTTCCAATAATGATGTGTGAATGACGTGGTGACTGACCTTGTGCCTATTGAGTGTATAGCCTCCTTTAGTGTTTGTACATGCCAGTGCACTAGAAAGACTGAAGGAATAATGAGGGTTGAACAGATTTTCACCAGAGTATACCTGAGATGTGAGAGTGTGAGATTGTGTACCATTGTGAATCCAAATATAGGAACAAATTGTATTTTGATGGTTTGGCAACATTGTTTTTGAAGCTTTCATACCAATACAGTCTTTTGAATTGAATTGTACAAGTAGGGGAGAGAAGGAGTACAGTAGGGCAGGTTGAAAGAACACTGTGCTATCTAAGGGTCCAGCCCTATGAGTCAGCTTCCAGCTGCACACTGGATCTCCCCGTCACTATGGCCCACAGAGCTATTTTTAGAATCACATATCCACCCTCAAGCACACACACATATAGGCATACTGTACACACACACACACACACACACACACTCAGTTATACACAAGCAATCAGGCACCCTAGATCCCTGCTGCCAAAAAACAGATTCAAGTCACAGATTGCCAGGCACAAAGAAGAAGGTTGGAGCAGAGATGAACACTTATAGAAAAATAAAAATAAAGTGAAACACAGACAGAGATGAAATATTAAAATGAGAAAGACATGCACAGACCAAACAGAGTGTGTGACTCAGAAGGGGATAGCCCAAATTCAGGGAATCCTTCGGGGATTACACGACAGTTGTAACTTTATACAGCGGCTGTTCATGTAAAGACTGAGCAAGGTGAAGCATAATGGGTGCCATAATTAGACAGTGTGCTTAACTACACTGGAAAGCAAAGCGGGAAGGGAGTCAGGGAAAGGGCAAGACCAGCTCATTTAGCAACAGGCTGAGATAAAACAGAGTTCTAATTAGCTGGTGTAATGCACAAGGACAAGACTTCCAAACTCTATTACAGCAACTGTGAGTATTCCAAAATTGAAAAGACCAAACCAGAAACTTAAATGTAAACATCTAAATAAGGTTAAAAAAAGTCACAGAATATTTGAAGCATGCCGAACTGCAGCATTGAGAGGCACATTAAACTATTATTTGACCTTTAGTATAAAAAAAACCTTTTTGACAGAATGCAATGAATTTTTGACAATATTATTTAACCAAATATCTAAAGATCAGAAAAGAGATCAAAGAAGATCAAGACGTTTCCATCCAATTTGAGCTCTAACAGGCTAAATGTGTAACCGATCAAAATCAAGGCAAGCTGTATAACTGCTTACTCAGTCATAATAAGCCCAACTGGTAACATCTCCCTCCAGTGTTTTGATTTAATAGACTAAATCTATCAACCAAATCAGAGTTCAAAGAACTTCCCAAATCCTCCTCTTTCTCATTCAAAGGAGGGCTACATGAAAAATCAGTGAAAACTTTATTTCTGTGTGTGTACAGTGTGTGTGTGTGTGTGTGTGTGTGTGTGTGCGTGCGTGTGTACAGTGTGTGTGCGCGTGCGCTTGGGAGACCTCAGGCAAAACATCCCAGATGATGTTTCAGAAACCCTAAAAACCATTTAAAAGTAGAAGGCAGCTCATTTTCTTCCTTACTGCACCGCAGAAAGAGAGAGAGAGTGGAAAGGAGTGAGAAAGAGAGTGACCCAGTTAGAGAAAATTTAAATAGGGATTCCATTTACAGGGCCACATTAATTGGAGCAGATGCCTTCTCAATTATTAAGAGGCCTCCAAGGGTGTTGGCACGAGCTAAATTTATCCCGCACGGCTTTGACTGGGCTTGTCCAATCTCATACAGCATCTGCAGACAGAGGGAAGAGCATGGTGTTTGATACAACAGTGCACACGTGTCATAGGCACAGAAGCTCACACACACACACAAGAGAGACCCAACTGGCGCTGATCATCTTTTTTTACGCCCAGTGTTTGTACTGATAGAAACACACATAGCTGTAAAGAAAGAAAAACATGAATGTAGACAAACTCTCCTAAAACACCGCGTACGCAGACCCACAAAGTGTCCTAAAAGCATTCCCAAGAGGAGAGACACGTTCTAGAATAATCTCCCAATGAGTCAATGTCCCATCTCCCTGGCTCCACCGCTAGTCATTTCAGCCATAATGGCTTCCTAGTTTCCACCAACCCGCGCTGCAAGGAAGGAGCAGGCAGAAACTTGTCCCGTGAGGGTAACATCAGTGCCCTGATAGAGAACTGGGCAGAATACGGTAGGAGGGAGAGAGGGGAGGAGAGTGAGACACATTTCTGCACCATGCCATGAATATATTAATAACCTCTCTCTTCTCCTGTGTCATGAAAAAAGAAAATCTGAGGAGATTCTGAAAATGACAGGCTCAAGTCTGACATGAAGATGATGGGGGTCGGGGGTCGGGGGTCGGGGGGGGGGGGGGGGGTTATTTTTCTGACTGAAGATGAGAAGTGGAATCAGTTTGTGATTAATTCATTGTCTCCATGACGCAGGCTGGTGGCCACAAGCTGGTGAAGGGAGCCGTAAATAGTACGTCTCCATGTGAAGCAATCTAAGTAAACTAGAGGCATCACTCCAGATCAAATGCCTTGAGGAACACTAATGAAATTGTTCTGCTATCTGCTCTCCCCTCAGCCAATTTTTCACCGCCATCGTGCACAAAGGTTTTTCACAAGTATAGTTAAGCCCAGTGGCTGTTAGCCTGACCAACATGAAAGTATATGTAAATAATGCAATTCCTCGCGTGCTTTTTTGTAAAAAAACAAGTGCAACTTTATTTTCATTTTCTGGGGTGACCTTTGATTTGTGTGTCCGTTCTGATGTGGAAGACATTAGAGGTATCCAGCTGTATCATGTGCCAAATATAGCAGTCAGCCAAGCCATCGCTGTTTGGTACTCAGCATCAAAGAGTGGCACTGGGGCTGCAGTAGTACATGACGAGTGTCATTTTAGATTAAACTGACTGAATGAATGAGATCCGAATGGAGAGCACGCCACATAAATTCTTTCAGAGAGCCAAGTCAACTATTTCAGAGGTTTACATCTGAGAAATCCTATGTATGGCCAAATAAACCCAATACATCAAAAAACCTCTGACATCTATAATCTTAAAATGTCACTGAAATTTGTCGCTGTTGAAGTAATGGTTTCAAATCACGGCATTATGCAACGTGGATTTACTGACATCTTTAATGTTCTAATCACTATCTTGCAAGAAAAAAAATACACAAACAAAATCTGATGCACAAAGTACACAATCTTACGTCCTCGGTGTACTTATTGAAAGGCGGCAAGAAAGTCAGACGGTCCGGAAATACAGCAGCTGATCTAACGGCAAACATATCCGGCTAGCAAGTCAATGATTAAACTGTGTTCTTTGCTAATAACACACCACAGGGAGTTCAGTCAAGGTTGTTAGAAGCCCTTTGTTACTGCTAACAAGAGAGGAATTAGAAAAAAATTTCCAAAACGAGATGAAACATCTGTGCCTCATGCTGTTCTTATTCAGAAAACGAGGTGAGCTGCCATACACTGAGACCCAGAGCATGATGCACAATTTAATGCTAATTTTCCGCCTATTCACTCCATGCTGCTCATTACATAGACAACTGGTGCTCCACCTAGATTTATAGAAGCCAATTAATCTGTGTCAGGGAGGTGAACACAAAGACAGCGCAAGAGAGACGGGAGGGCATATGTGCTCACTCACGAACACACAAACACACAGAAGGTTTGTCTTAGATGAGAGACTGAGTCGTGTTGGTAATGAGGCCAACGTGAGTCAATGTCTGAATGTGGGAATCATAGTTTTCTAGGTTCTCTCTGGAAGCTGTTAAAGGTAAAGACAGAAGGAAATGAAAGTCTTTCACATTGACATGCTTGCCTTTAATCTAGCACACTCTTATTCTGCTTCCCCCCCCACAGCCACTTTTAGTATCTCACACTTATCTCTATCCACTTCGTCTCGTCCTCATCTTTCTTTTTGTCTCTTCCAGTCCCTCACTTCCTCTGAGATCTCTCTAAGATCCAGCAGTGTGTGTGTGTGTGTGGTGAATGAGGACGAGGTCAGCAAATATCTGGGCCATTCACTGCCTCTACTTTAACATCCAACATCCATTTTCTCTCTCAACTCCTCCTTTCCTCCTCTAGACCTTGACCCATTCCCCTCTGTCCCCCTCCTCCCTCCTCCTCCCCTCACTCCACCTCTCCTACTTCCCATTTTGGAATGATTTATGACCATGATGCTTTGCTCTTGGGCAGTTTATTAACTTCATGGAGCGGGGCTAGATAGGCAGCAGGCCTCACTCGCTCACACTTTTTTTTCTCCGCCTGTACTTTCTGCTTAGGCGCCGTCTCTCTTTCTCTCTCTCTCTCTCTCCTCCTTAGTTCAACTTCTTCTCTCTAACCCTTTCTCACGCTCCTCCTCTCTCCTACAGTCCCACGGTCTCTGCCCGTGAGGTACAACTAGGCGTGAGATCACACAACCATGAATGTACGTACACGCCCTGACATTTACACAGAGCCCTTATAACAACACAAGCCAAAACACATGTAGTCAGGTGCACACGCCATTGGTCATGTAATGCCATGTTAAGGGAGACAGAGGGCGGGCTGACAGGCAGTAATATAAGTAAATGTTTTAAGTTTCTCTGTCTGTTACAGTTTGTCCTTGAAACTACCAACCCATTTTATGGGGTGTGTGTGTATGTGTGTGAGAGTGTGAGCGTGTGTGCGTGGGGATGCCGACAAATCACTCCTGAATATGAGGATGTTTATGTATGCATGGGCATGCGTGTATGTTTATTTATCCATTTGATATTTATAAGCATAGTATATTCAACCAACAGTTTGATCACTAAACATGAAATTACTAAGACCAAAAGCTAATTTGCACATGTCCCTGTGTCATCTTTGCTGTGTAGGCCACCAGGAGACAGCATAAAGAGTTTAGCACTAATAGCTGTAATGATGTTCATAGCAGATACTGTATGGTAGAAGAAATGCTTATGGTAGTTAAGAAAAACAGTTTGAAAGGCAATGTCCTAGCAGATTTATGGTTGGATAAAAACAACAGGTTGAGATAGAAGGAGAGGTTGAAATGGACAGTTTAATTTTCAAGCAACCGACACTAGAGGAAGATAAAGGGGGGAAAAAAAGGATATAGATGAAATTAAAAACTCGGTCTAACATAAGACCAAAAGTCTAATGTAGCCCTTAACAAGTATCTCTTGAACTATAGCCCACATATGACACGAGGAGTCACCAGAAGAGATTGCATTCTGCACTGCGATACTCTGCCAGTCTTTGCCTTTTCGCAGCCTGTTTGCTGGCTAAGACACATCTTCCCATCCGTTGTATGCGACTCTCACCAGCAAGCTATTCATCACATCACCCACAAGACTCCTGCTGTATCATTTCTTCCCCTCCCCCTCCCCATAGCATGTTAAAACCAAGCCAAAAAAAATGATGAGTGAACTTTTCTTATGTAACTGAAAACAGCAGCAATAATCAGACCAACGTTTAACGTTAAATCCCTCACCTTCATGTCCAGACTAATGGAACTGAAATCAGTTTATTTCAGTATTCATTAGCATACCACACATATGATAGTGAGGGTGTATTGTGCCTGGTACAGACAACTGAATGCAGATTTATGTTTTTCTGCAGTGACTCCAAACCTTTATGTAAACCTGTGCATGAGCCTCGCCCGTTCTTTTTTCCTCAACGAGTGTCTGGTGTATCACCCTGGGTTCTGTGGATAAAAGCTTTTGTCAAAGCAGTCTATATAATTATATAATCCCAATACATTAGAGAGATTGCAGGATTGCAAGACAGGCTTGCGTTTTATGTCCAATCCCCAGACAGAAGTAAAAGGTTCTATTGAAATGACAGAACGTCTCCAAGGCTCCTCTTTTCTTTGCTTGGTCTGCAGATGAAGAGGAAAAATAGAGAGCAAAGAAAAAAAAAAACCCGGACGATTAGAGGAAGGTGAGGTGGGTGATTGAGACCATTGCTTCCTCAAGAATTTAAGTCAATGACATGGCCCCCTGCTGGAGATCTCTTACACCCCCATACCTCCCTCTTCTCTGACTCCTCGATTTGTTCAGACTTCATCGTTTCATTCAGCACACGAGCACAGAATCACCCATTCCCCCTTTGTTTGTTTGTTCCTTCCAAATCTTCTTCGCTTTCAATTTCTCCTTCCAAATCCCTCACTCTTCCTGTCTGTTGTACTACTTGCCATACAATCCTATATTTTCTTTGTTTCCATCTTCTGTCTCTGTGTATTACAGAAATCCCTGCTATTTTCATGTGCCTCCTGTTCGCTCTGTTGTCTTCCTCTAGACATAGTTTTGTCCTCCCATTCATCTGAAGCTCTCATTTTCTGACTCAACTTTGAACCTTCCAAAGGTTCCTCTTCCCTCCCTCCATGTTACCGGTATAAAACATGTCCACTCAAGAACATACACACAAACACCATTGTTAGTATTGTTCAATAGAATTAAATCAATTACAAATGCGAGGAGTTGTTTTAATCTATACACTGTTGAAACCAGATCTGCCAACTAAAGAAAACATGATGCAAGAGGATGTGCTTTCATATTTTTACGTTGTGTGAATGCTTGTATCTTAACATAATACCATTTTTATATGAACAAACTGGCCAGCACAAAGTATATAGTGCCTGTTTGTGTGTTGAATGCTGTAGTTTGAGTTGTGTTTATGCTGACAATGTTGTGGAATTGTGATCCTTGGTTTGGCATGCAAATTGCACACCCGTTTCTGCCTGCAGACCACCTACCATTGCAGAGATAAGCACCAAGAACAATTATTATGGACAGATAGATCTGTTCCAAATCATATTAACTCAAATGTACAGAAAGACACTTCATATAAATTTCAGTTAAATGCCGAGAAAGTAACTGAGCACCAGCAACCACTAGGATTCATCTGTGAGCAAGATGGGCTTCATGTAAACTCCAGCTCAGGTCTCACTCTTCCAATAATACAGTGATACGGCCACTATATTTGGATAATCTACATCTATACAGAACAACTAAATAAGAAGGTAACATGGACTAGCGTAGGAAGGCAAGAAATGGTCACGGAACAAGCGTGTTTTCTGAAAAGTGCATTAGGAGATCTGTTTTTGTTCTAGTGCAGAATTTACAAAAACGCACTGGCTATCTGTAGACAGCATTTCACAAAGTGTATAACGCTTCCCCTTGTTTGTGAGTTGCACCATGAATAAAATATACTTTTATGTTTTTTGCTACATATTAAAGTAATGACAATGATTCATGGTTTCAGTTTTCAAGGTGAATTTTCTGTTTTGATGGTAGCGGGACATGACACAGCAGCGGAGCCATTAGCGTAGTGTTCTGAAAGATCCTAGTGAGATAAAAGTGTTAGTATCCTCTCTCTCCCACTAGTTTCTAAAAATACATCATGTGAGTCAGCCATCATAAAGACTGTGGTCTCTCCCGCTTGTTCCCGTTTATGTCCGCAATGTTTGCACATGCTCAATCAAGATAAACATGAAGGTAATGTTTATATAATCAAAATATAAATGCTGATTTGCAGCACGAGATGGGATGTGTAACCCGGCTTCCAGTGTTGCACTACACACCTGGTGAAGTGTTTTCAAGCAGTTAGTTTAAGGTTTTCCCAGAAGAGAGAGGCTTCAAGGATGAAGACTGGTGGTTGGTCTGGAAAATGTAAGTCCAACATAACTACAACGTAACTTCTCCACCTCAGATAAAGAACAACGTGCAGCCACTTCCAGGGTTCTACAAGGAGTGCAGAGCGGTAACATAATGCACAGCAGACTATAGGTAGATTCTGCACCTAGGTTCCAAATTACGCAACATACAGTATACGGTTTACCTTTCTTCCATAAATGTAATGTACTTACTTCCCTAAATGTTCACTGCAGCTAGGCATTGAACATTATTTGCCCACAGAAAGAAAAAAAAAAGCAGCCTGGCATGACACAACAGAGCAAGCCAACAAAAGTGCAAGCCAACAACCGTTTTTTTTTTCCTTTTTGTCTGTCAATTTGTTCTCTACATTTAACTATTATGAACATGTCAGTGACAGGATTAAAGACTAAAATGTTAAAGTGCTTGCTTAATTAGTTGTCAGTCGGGAACAAACTGGTTAGGGTCTAAAATACTTAGATATAGGTTATAGTCACACTGCAGTCGGTGGGATTCAGTGTTCAAAGGCAATGAGAAAACCTCCCCACAGCTAGCTACAGCTGCTTCACCTGAGGTGATTACAGAAGGAACAAGCATGTGAGCAAAATGCCGAATTGAATTTTGGCTTCATCGTGGAATGATCATGCATTCCATACCATCGTCTTCCTAGCTGACCTATTTCTGGTAAAATCATGCAACGTGATTGCCAGGTTGAGCTGTGATTTCTTATTCACTCCTCTCGCTCTGCCTCCCTTTCCATGAAGCAGTTCAGGGAATAGACAGGAGCAGTGTGAACATTTGATTGTGTCTTTACTTTATTAATAAAAAAAACATTGTCCACCACAAGGCTGCGTGTGTACGGTACATAATGTGCAAGGCAGGTTTAACTCAAGAATGTCCTGCTTTATGTGTTCAGTCCTTTGTGTATTAACACAGGCTAGAAACACGTCCCCCATGTGTGTCTTAATGCACATGGTTGCACAGTTTCTCTAATGGACTTTGACAGTTTCACTTGCAGTGGCTGTGGAGCGTTTTGTGTAAAGAAACAATTTATTAACAATAATTAATTCGAGGTGGTACCAGGAAGTGGAAAAAATGTCACTACCTGAACTTGACAGAGGGACCACCAAACTAAGATGTTCCATTTTAGCAGTTAACACTATTTATTAATCTCTGAATGTTTTGTTGAGCAAACTGATCTCCTGCAGCAGCTCTGCAGGGTCAGTTTAGTTACACACATTCAAACCTGGGGTCAGCTGGGCTGCTCCACCAAAGCTGCTGAGGGTTAAGCGCCTTACTTAGTGAAGGGCACCACTGCGGCAGAGAGGAGCATGATTCATTCAGTTCCCCCCACCCAAGAGTTTCCCTTAAAGGATCAAGGCTTTGATATGAAAACCTTCGAATTGTGTTTGATGTAAAATTGATTTCACCATAGTTTAGGATAAGACCAAGAGTGTGTGAATGTCAGCTGGAGCCAATTGATGCCATAAACATCATTAATGCCTGTTCTAAAATTGTAAATCAAAGTGAGAAATGGCAGAATAGAAGCAGAGTGAATTATATATATATAGAAAAAATAATCCATGTCTATAAGATGTTGAACATATTAATTTAACTGCATCATTACACTATCGGTCTTCATTTGACAGAAACTCTCACTGTGCTAGTCCTTGTGGCAACATTATGTAATCATGTGTCCTTACTGTGCAAGTCAACAGTAGTACTAAAAACGGTTTCTGGATCTGGAAGTTGGGCTTTTTGCAAGGTTGAAAATTTGTTAGTATTTAAGTCTTCACACGTTAGGGGAAAGATATGATTTGTGCTTAATAATGAACAAAACCGACAATATAATCAGACAACTCTTTTTTTCTTTCAGTGGGGAATTCTGTGAGGATTCATTGAACCTAAGACTTCTGCAGCTTTTAGGAAATGTGGCTGAGCTCCAGTTCTCTGCAGCAAAGGCCCTGATGAGTAATGAGGTTTGTGATGAACGAAAACCAAGTCTGATGCCTTTTACTCGAGATAGTCAATTCCATTCATACCTTGAAAGCAGATGAGGGGGCTAAGTCTTAAAGCTTTGCCGTGATTAAGGACTAAGGGGTACAGGGAGAAACAAAGTGAGAGAATGAAACTGAATATGAAAATGTTTTAAGAAATTAGAATGTTATTGTTGTTCTATTTTTAGTTTGACCTTGACTTTTTGACCTGGATTGATGATATATTTAGTGTAATTTTTGGAGAAGTTACAAGACTGCCAGAACTACCAACCCGCTCTGCCTGTCCTTCAGACAATCTCATGAAACTTTTAAAAGCCGTAATTTCTTACGTGGAAACTTTGTTCTGTAGATGGATTTGTATAATCCCCCCCCCCAATTCACGTGCTTGCTGTACTGTGAAAAGGTCTGTTTTTACTGGAAACAGCGAGTGCCTCCATCCACACAGAGAGCTTAACCGCAACATGTCAGATGTGTCTCTTTCTCTTCTCTCCGTCTACCTCACCAACACAAACAAATGTGCCAACACACACATTTAATAAAACATGTTCTTGTCTCTGGCTTTTACCTCCACAGCCATGCCTTCTGCTCCGTCCACTTTGACCAATTTTTGTTTCTCCCGCATGGTATCACTTGGTCAACCTGATCTTATAAAAGATTCACAGACCGTTTACATGCACCAATCTCACCACATGCATTATGCAGTGCAGCTCATGGTGTAGCTCTCCAATCCCCTTCCCTTCTGCTCTTTGCTCTCTTCCTTCTTCCCTAGACCTCATGAATTCAACCCTTCAGTTTCTTTGCCCCTTCCTTTCTCTTTACAATCTCTCATTGAAGAGCTGCTCCCTTTTCACCTCTTACCTTTTTCATTCTCCTTTCACGTTTTTGCACCTTCTTTTCCTGCAGTTCTTCTAATTTCCCTCCTACTTTCCTCTCTTTGAACAGCTAGAGATGAAAAGTGTGACTATTGATACTGCTACATCATGAAAAGCTTCCAGCATAGAGTTACACCACCCTCTGAGCTCGATCTGCAATTCTGTTCTTTCTTTCCCTGTGCATCGCTCTTATCCTGATCCTAACTCTCTTTCTCATCTCCTTTCTGTTTCCCTCTCTCTACATTTCCATCTGGCTATGTCAGTGACTCTTCTTACTCACTTAATATTACTTCAGCATCATGATTTGAGCATCTTCATTTCATCATCTCCATACCGGCTCAAACTAAATTTCTCTCTGAACACAATGTGCATTATGTCAAGGACAGCAGCCCAGCCATTAGGATACTATTAAGCTTGACAGTAATGCTACTTTTGCTTGACCGGTGATGACCTTTTGTCTTTGCTGAAACAAATGTACAAATTGCAAGTTCTTTGAAATACAGTTACCAAAATTAATAATTCATGTTGAAAATGTTCTTTTAATAATCTGTTTTCCAAGTCATCATCCTAGACTATGATGAGGTATGTAAATTAATGACATATAGTGTGACATAAAACTCCTTTATGGCAAAAATTGGAAAGCACTGCCTCGCAGATTCAAAACAGATGGTAACACCATAACATAGGATGGACTCTATGTCAATGTGAGATACTAGAGACACTGATTGCACTGGGTTCCTGACTGCAAGACAAAGGAATGGTATTTTACGTTTTTTTTATCACATCGTGAAACACATGAGGCAGCAAGTGAACATTTTGTCCTCCAAGTTGATGTGTTGAAGTAGGAAAACTGGGCAAGTGTAAGGATGTGAGCGACTCTGAGAAGGGCCAAACTGTGATGGCTAGACAACTGGGTCAGAGCGTCTCCAACACTGCAGCTCTTGTTGGGTGTTACTGGTCTGCAGTAGTCAGTACCTACCAAAAGTGGTCCAAGGAAGGAAAACCGGGGAACAGGCGACAGGGTCATGGGCAGCCGAGGCTCATTGATGGGCGTGGGGATCGAAGGCTGGCCCGTGCGGTCCGATCCAACAGAAGAGCTACCGTAGCTCAAATTGCTGAAAAGGTTCATGCTGGTTCTCATAGAAAGGTGTCAGAACACAGAGCATCGCAAGTTGTTGCATATGGGGCTGCGTAGCTGCAGACCGGTCAGGGTGCCCATGCTGTCATAATGTTCGGTATATAACTACAATCGTAGCTTAAAACAATACGTTTTTTTTATCAGTAAATGCAAGTGACCTGCAGAGGATAATTTTATTATTTTAGACTCATGATCTTGTGTTACACTAAACTACCACTATGAACAACAACCTAAGTCATTTTTGATTTAAGAAAACAGAACACGTAACCACACGATTATACAAAAACGTATTAAGGGTAGTTTTAACTGAAATTATAGGATAATGGATTTGTTGTTGCTGATGTGATTGATGAAGATGGCAGTTGTGACTGTGCTCTCCACTGCCACTGCTTTAATTCCTTCCCGTCAATGACAAAAGCTTGTAATGAAAAATCTAAGCAGCAATCATTACACTGGCCTCAATTGACCGGGCGGGGGGGGGGGGGGGTTGTACGTGCCACATTAGATATTTTCCCTTTGTCTGATGCTGGCCTGTGCCCTTCTTTTCAGGTTATATGTGAGACAAGTCATTTCCATGCATAGGCATACTAAATATGCACATACATGCCTGTTCATGTGTCCCCACACGTACACATTAACACATCGTCCTTGGTGTAAAACGCATTACATAAAGCTCTCACATATGCACATGCACACACACTCATGCACGCAGACACAGCCCTAGATATCACATTGGGTCATAGCCCCAGATAAACGCAAACTGCAAATCAGGCCAACCAAAATAGAGCTCATCATCTTTGGGTTGAAATGAGGCTGAGACCAAGGTTATCTTTGGCTGTCCTCTGGGCAATCACGGAAAAAAATCCATGCACCGGAGAAGCATTGATGGTGTCAGTTCATAATAAGTTGTATGTGCTGTGGTACGCAATTACATGATCTGTATCAAACTGACAATATTGCTCAAGCCCTCAGGTGGTTAGTTTGTACACCTAGAGAAAATGGCTAAACTGCTTTAAATTGACAAACTGAGCCAATAAGCCTTAAAAGTGTGAATACAGCAAAGAAATCAATTGTTTAGTATCATACTTTGTTTTGCAGTGCAGATGAGTGTTCACAATGAGTAAAGGTTTCTTGACCAGACGAAAGTCAAAGCTTTCTGAATCCCTGAAAAGCAGCGTTGTGTGTTTTTCTGACCCGTCTTTCACAGCAAAGAACCAATGGATGAGCATTAAGATAGCCATCTACATAGTTTAAGCCATTTTGAGTGAGAGTGAGGTTTGCCCTACTTTGCCGTATAACGGGCTACACCTGCGGCTCACCTGAGCCAGCTATAGGATTAAATAATAACTTAACAAAAATAAGTAATGATTTTTTTCCTGTAACAAAAAAAAACAACAACATGAAAAATACAAATCATTGTCTGGTGTCACATATATTCTGCATGATTATGCCAGCAACAAGGTTTTGTAAGTAACTACTCCTTTGTTTTGGAGGTTTTGTACACTGGAAAACATTTGGTTAGACAAGTTTCTAAGGCACTTTTTCTGTTGAATATATAGTACAGCTGTGTTGCAGATATGTCCTACTTCACCTTTTTAAATGGCTAGAACCAAGCCACAAAAAAAAAGGCAGGAATGTTACCCAATAGGCTATTCATCACTATTATGCGATGTATAAACTGCAGAGAAACATATTTTCTTTCCACACAATTACACTGGCAATAGGGAAAATAGGCTAGTGAGAAAGAAAAGCATGATTTGTCACTGTACTCCAATATACTGTAGACATAAAAGGCTGGTGTTCAAAAATACACTGCATTCATACTGTAAGGATGTTTCAATGCAAGGCTCATTTAACCATGAAATCTGTGACCTTTTGATTTGGAAGCAAATACTAACACCTTGAAACAATGACCTTAAAGTGGTCTATGAAGCCATTTTTAAAGCCGCTAACAAACACTTGCAACAGCAGAAAAAAGGAATTGAGATGCCAATTCATGGCAAATGTCACCACTCACATTGTATGTATTGCAGTCCTCTGTATGAAAGAGGCCATACAATGTGCTTTGTAACATTTATCCTTTTGCTTGCAGCTATACTGGTTTGCTTTTTGTTATGTTCAGAATTGCTCATCATGATATAGACGCCTATATACATTGTGACATGATATGAACAATGTGTTTACATATAGAATGTAAGTACAAAATGTCAATTAAATTATACTAAGTTACTGTATTAACATATCACTTAATATACTGTAAATCTTTATGCTCTCTATAATGAGAAATGTCTGGGAACGGCATTATGTAAATGAAGGACAGGAGGTTGATGGTGAAGAGGTGGACGGAGTAAGGAAAGGCAAAGATAGAAAGGAAGGAGGAGATGTACTTAATGATGGAGCTCTGAGGCGAGGAGACAACGCACAACCACCAGCACTCTCAAAAACACCCGTGGGACTTGCTCCACAACCTCGTGTGTCAAATAACACGTGTTCAAGGCTCTTAAGCTCTTTGCTGCTCTCACACTCAGACTCTCTCCCTTTTCGATCTCCTTCACTCTCTTTCTCCGAACCAGTGTTCTTTCCTCTCACACTAAAGAGTGATTCATCCATTAAGAATATTGATCAAAACAATCAGAGAGCGACTGGGAGGAAAGGAGAAGGAATTGAAGCTTGCTAGAGAAGCCTACTAATCTCCAAGAGAGATGCACAGACAACTTCCCCTACTAAGTGCCTGTCAGAGTTGAACTGGTGCTGAACTTGTGGGAAGATCGCATTTACCAACATTTCAGAATGATGCGGAGTCATCTGGAACAGAAAATATTTAATAGCACGCTTTTGAACAGGAAACAAGGATACATTTGGTGCTGCTGCTCCGTACTTGTTTCCATTGGTCATTTTGTTTGTTTTTTTAAGCTGATATCTAGGTGGATGCTAACCTTTCTTGGGGGAATGCAATAAAGAAGCACATGCTTTTAAAATGTTTACCTTGTCAGTAGATTCCAAAATCCACCATTCGCACCTATGGTAATCGAAATGTATGGAGGGTCCTGGAAATACTGACAATGTCAACCCCCTATAAGAAAGTAAAATGTCCACAGCATGTCATGTACACCATGCGTTAGCGTGTGTGCGTGTACGTGTGCGTGTGCGTGTGCGTGTGCGTGTGTGTGTGTGTATGTATATATTAGCATTGGACTATACTGAGATAGTACACCAACAGGGGACATCTACAGACAATATATATATATCCCAGTTTGACTGAGTGATAAACCTTTAAACAGGCTACGGTGAATAATCCATTCCATTAATGTTCCCTCCCTTAGCCGAATAATGGGCCTTTCCATCTATGACCAATAGAACATCATTACTTCCCATTGTGAGCGAGCCAGGATTCCCATAACATTTCAGCAGCGTGACCTTGACATCTTGTTAGAGCTAACATTAAGCTTTATGTGCACCACCTATGGTGTTTAACTATGTCTAAGATATATATGGAGTCTGTTCATATGGATGGGAAGGTGGGTGGGAGGATGAGGGGGACGTCATGAGATCACAGATAGGCTGTTTGGTTTAGCTGTTGCAAAAGACTGAAGAAGTGTGCCGCTGTGTGAACAGAAATCCCATTTGTTTAAAGGCTTATGAAGCGGTGAGAAGCTGGGAATGAAATGCTGCCATAATACCCTGTCGGCTTGTCCAAGATGATTGCTCTCATCCACAGCCAATGGCAATATTTTGACCATTATTAGCCATATTGTGTTGAGCTGCTCAAAGGTGTTAGATTGCTCTGATGAATAAAGATGAATACAAGATTGTAATGCTTTCTGGGACAAACGTGTGATCTTGGGCTACATAAAGTAACTTGTTGATAAACCGTATGTTCTATAGATGTACACCACAGAACATACACTGTTAATGTGGAGTTATAGTTATGCCTCGTGCATTGTCAGTGCGGCTAGTTTCTAAAATCATCAGGCTTATGCCACACTACATAACATACGATGAACAGAAGCCTTTAATATTGTTGGTGCCTCAGTTCCACTTGTTCACAGCAATTACGTTGAAATGTTGGCCTGTGATTAGGGACCTACGCCTGTCAAATTAAAATGCCAGCACTGCAAACCAGTAAGAAGACTTTGCTATCGTTAAGTTGACAGGGAATGCTATATTAAATTGATATCACAATGTGCATGGGTTTATGAATATTAGAATTATGCACTTACAGAGAGGGAAACTGATTGCAGTTTTACAACGTCTGTGGATTAAAACTGAAGAACCACCTGTGGCAATGAAAGTGGGCAGAGTTGCGGGTGGTGTGTAATTAAAGATGTGTCATTAGCTACAATATGCCATCTGAACCAATAAAGACTCAAATCAAGCCACAATCACAAAGGGAACAAAGCTAAGAAAACATCATTTGAGATGCAGTACTTTTCCAAATACATGCTTTCAGTGAGCCAGTTCATATTTTAGTGAATCCAAGGGCAACACTTGCACAGCTTCTGTGTGTTAGAATCTCATCCTCTCCTGTGTCTATGCATACGAGGTGAAATACTGTACAGTATTATCCTCGTTGCGAATATACAGGATCTATTTCTTACACTTAAAGTACATTGTGTTCTTCAACAACTCCACAGTGATGATATGCATTTGCTAATGCGTATACTCTTATTCTATACTGACCAAGGATGTTTCTCTTCGCTCTGTGTGTCTATCCCTCTCTGTCTTTTATAAAAACGTGTCTCATGGATGAGACCCTGAAAACACTGAAAACTGCATACATGTCAGTGTCTAAAAACAGGAATAGAAATTGTGAAGCATTAGCATCATGGAAGAAGAAACGGTAGCACAGTCCTCTTTTGAGACAGCAAGTGTGAGCGAGTATATGACTACGTACAGTATATGAGCGGGTCAAGAAACATGCAACGGCTCCTCGTCAGTGGGTTGTGTGTGAATTTGACTCCCTTTCAGCATGGTCTCACTCAAGTCATCACTTTCTAAATATGGAAGCTTGTATTCCTGAGCCTGCCAACCAGTCTGACCATGCGTGGCTAACAATACACACAGTCAAGCATATACACGCATACACACACTCACAGCCCGACTCCACTCTGGATGGAAAGCGGTTCTCAAAGAGCCGGGGGGCTTATTGAATTAGATTAAAAAGGAATACAAGATTTGACATTTTTGCATTTGGTGATGCTGCAACAACAAAAGTGCACGTTTTGCCAAATCATTCTCTGTATTCAAATAGGATGTGGAGACCTAGAGAAAATTTTACCCTTATAAATAAATTTCAAAAGACAGAGAAAAGGGGGCCTGCTGTCTCCTTAGTTCTTAAATTCCAATCACTTGCGTTTAGACTGTGACTCTGTGTAATCTGGGACTGGCACACAGATGGGAGATTCTCCATTGTTTAAGCATTTATCACATCACAGATTTGGTGAATTGCCTCATCATTCTTTTAAATGACTTGCTTATACAGAAATGAACTCCACTTGACTTGATGGCTCTGAATACTTTTGATTGGTTAGTTTGGTGCCAACAGTGTTCTTCAAGTCCCAGTCTTTTCAATGACGAACTTCCTATTTGTAACTCCAACCAATGTCAAAGTGCACTTTGTTTTGTTCTACGGTAAGTTTCAGTCTATAATTATTATATCCTGGATAACTGAGACCAATAAAATCTAGCTCATATTTCTTGTTGATGCAGCATTTCACCTCTTATTGCCACTGAGCACAAGAAAAATCAAGAAATTGCGTCTTTTTGCATGGGTGCAAAATTTAATGGGCAATATATTCTCGCCTCACTTCATACTGGAGTTAATTTTGAAGATTTGTGTTGTAGCATATTGCCTGAGACTGGATTTATAGCATAACTACACAGAAAGATGTGAATCCCACAGCCTCCTGATTCTGACTCTGACTGAATTAGTTTGTTACATTTTCTACATTATGTCTACTGTTAATTACACAGCCTATACTTTGCAAACATACCAGTAGGTAATGGTCCATGAAAAGACAGTATTTCCAAGTACTAAATCCATACAATTTTAATTAATCCACAAAACCCACAGTGACTTGCCTTTCTAAACAGGTGTGTTGCACATCTAGGTGTCTGTCAGCATACGTTTGCAATGAAAGATTTAAAAGGTATAAAAGTGTCTCACATTTTAAAATGAAGATGCAATTTGAGGCTAGACGATAATACCTTATTAGTTCAGGGAAATCGTTGGCATGATTCCTCCAAAAGGGAATATGCTGTAGCTGTGTTCCAAGGGAACTACTTTCTACTTTCAAAAGACCTCCCATTGTAATTCTTATTCAGAGAAGGCATTTTGTTTGTGTTGTATACTCACTTGATGCACAGACAACAGAAAACATTTTTCAGCATACAAAGCTTTCACCACGTTTATAGACTTAGTGAGTTTTTTTTCTATAATGTTTATTTCTTGTGTGTGTGTGTGTGTGTGTGTGTGTGTGTGTGTGTGTGTGTGTGTGGGGGTGTGGGGGTGTGGT
>JAVQJF010113657.1:0-13024 GCA_036023855.1 Gadopsis marmoratus
TTGGTTGCGCACATTGTTATTACTCTCCCCCATTTTCCCCTTCACACAAGTACAACCGCTACCAGGGGAGAGAGAAACCCCCCCCCCCCCCAACAGTAAACATTTCTTTTCGTGAGCACATGGTATATACAGTAAAACTTCTCAGCTGCAAATGTTATAAATTATCTTCACAGAATGTACACGCGACACAGTTCAATGTAGTGTGTTTTCGTGTGCTATGTCGCGTCATCTGATGTCAGCGTGTAACACTGTTGTGGAGTGTGTGTGTGTGTACTGTGCAGGATTAGTGCTACAGTATATAAGCACATGGTCGAGTTTGCAAAGGAATGGTACTCATGAGAACAGCCCCCCATGTGTCAGTCAATGCTACATTTAGAGAAAGTAATCACGTGGGACATCAATGCCACTCAGTTTCATTACAATAACAATACAACAAACAGTACACGATACTCAAGGGTGGAATAGTGTACAAGTTGGAGAGATGACTGATCTTTGGCTCAAAAAGGTAAGGGATTACTTTTCCATTAAATGTGGATTTTTTTCCATCTAGAGAATTCAAAACGGAGCTGGCGTCTTTGCTCTTGATTGTTCTTCGGCCACTTTAGGTTCCTCTTCAACTTCATATTTTCCTTGTAGGGTTATCATCCAAAGAGGTTCATGTTTTCTTTTTTTGGACAGAGCCCTAAGAAATACAAATCACGGAGAGCTTGGGCTTCCCAAGAAAAAAATAAAAAATGCTGTCACCTTTTGAAAAATTAGACGAAGCACACGTAGTCTGCCTCAAATGTTCAGAGTTATTCGGCACACGTAGTTCAAGCGAATCCATCTGTACTTTACAAGCTTCAAAAGTCTCTCCCTGTGGCCAGCACTGGGCATGGAAAACTATCTTTTTGAGTCAGTGGTTTCATCCCCACGGACTGACTTCATTGTAGTCCCTGAAAAGAAAAAAAAGTCTGCCAACAGAAGTCCTTTCATGTACTCTCAGTACAACAATAGCAGTAATGAAAATGGGACTAGCAACGAGAGGCTTGAGAGGGATGTAGCTGCCACTGCAGAGTTTGTTCGTACGCTCTTCTGGACATCTGGCAGCACGCCTGGGTCATCTGCTTGAAGATGGGAAATAAAGAAGACACATTAGTACCGTTTATTTACACCCCAACGTAATCCTGAATGCACCTGTTTTATGGGCAGGGATGATTAGAAAGGACACAGGGTTGGTCAACATACCTGCAGGCGGTCTGCTGGACGGGCTGTGAACCCCACCCCCAGCACCAACTACAGCCCCACCTGTGCCTCCCTTAGCCACTCTTGCCTCTTGAGAGCCTGCGAGAAAAAGAAAAATGCCATCCATTACTCTGCATGGATCTTTGCAATAGCCTAGCACTACAATCAGAGGTGACTGCGCTGCTCTGGTGTTTGAACTCACCATCAGCAGCTACGACGTCCACTCTGAGCCTAAGGCACTCCTGTCCATGGTGGTGCAAAGGTTTGGCTGCCGGAAAGAGGGAAGACACAACACAGGCGTTAATGTCCCAACTAATGCACTTATCCTCCACTGGCTTAATTCACCTTCATGCATGTGTTCGCACACACACACACACACACACACACACACACACACACACACACACACAGTTGGCAACGGATAGACACAGGGGCAAAGCTTTAGGACGCCATCTGTGACCAGGCGAAGTGTGTCTGCAGTGTCCTGCAGTTTATCTAATTACAGCCATGGTCAGGGTGACAATGCTGCTTGCACTTTGTGGTTACATTCTAGCAGGGTAAGTATTGCATAAAGTAGGCAAACTGAGCCACCACCCCAGTTTATGTCCATGTTAAGCTTCATAGAGCTGGCCACCAAGCTCCAGCATATCATGGTTAGCAGAAAAACATAGCCCTGGCCTCACTTCCTCATGGAGTTGAGATCTGTGGTTTTATGTGATATTTCTCAACAACTATTGGATGCGTCGCCACGATATCCGGTACACACATTAGCTTGTTAACATCGCCACTGTAAGTGTGTTAGCATGCTGATGTTAGCATTTAAGCTCAAAGCACAGGGCTGCTAGCACGGCTGTAGACCCTGAGAACACTTTGGAAAATAAGACTCACTTGCAAACACAGTGACACATCTGAGAGAAAGACGGTGACGCTTATACTTACAGATATAATAGTAGCTTTCTCCCTGGCGGAACTCCTTCCCCAGAGTAAATGGTGTAAAACGTTGGAACTTCTCAGAGAACTTCTCCGGGGCGTGAGGAGCAAACGGATGGCCACACTCCCAGCGCATCTGGTCGTACGACTGGGGCTTGCAGGATTCGTAGTCCTCGCGCTCCACCATGTAGAGCACGTATCGCTCGGCATCCAGCAACGGCACCTCACCCTGAGGGTAGTGGGGGCAGACGATGTCCAGATAGTCATTGAGTTTCACCTCCACGGCGTAGTTGTCCCGCAGAAACCTGGAAGGAAGAGGCAGGAGAGGATGTTTTGCAACTGGCAGGAGACTGATAACCGTGTCATCGGTGCAGTAATAAATATAAGTCTCAGAATCTGTGATTACATATTGATCGGCTACACACCAGCGCACAACAGGGAAATCAGAGGAAAAACTGAGAGGCCTTGGAATGAGAGATAGAGAGCGGGAGAAAGAGAAAGGGAGACTGTTTGCGAGTGGGGATATATGTGTGAGTGTGTGTGTGGAAACGCAGTAAGGGGAAGAGTGATCTGCAGAGAACATGGGCATAAATATGGATGAACGTGAGGCGATTGTAGCTGCTGCTGTGCTGCAAGTGCACATTGATCCCGTATCCCCCAGGAGTTGAATGATGTTTACAGAGAAACATTAGCAGTCAGTTAGCCCGTCAAGACAGGAGATGGGTATCGACATCTGTAGGGCACCCCCCCACCCCACGCACACACATTCACTCAGATAGAGAGGCAGAATGCATGATGACAGGCTCACCATATGAGAAGCAGAAACACACCTGAGTTTACTCGAGATAGGGACAAGGATACAAATAAAGGTCACGTGTTTTAACCCATTCCTTGGGGTCAGAGAGACAGGCAGATGCATGTCTGGAGACGGCCTGTGACGGTCTCCCACCACACACCCTCTCATTAAAAATACAGACAGACAGTCAGACTGTCTGCCTCCCCTCCATTCCTCCCTGCATCCCTCCCTTCAACTCCTCCACCCTCTCTACGACGGTCTTTAACTAAACTAAACTCCCTCCCTCTCCTCTTGGACCTGGGTGAAGGAGCACTCGCAGAAAACCTTTTTAGCATTTAGCATGCTTCCAAATGTCCCGACAGACACAATTCAGTTATTACAGAAATACTTTAGACTAGTTAAACAACATTTTAGAACACACTTTGGGGCAGCTTAAACTGGCCTTATCTCAACTGCCCATGATTCTGTCGCCCTCCAGGATTCTATTTCAGAGATACGAGTTTACCTCCAGGGAATTGTCACTAAGAGGTATTTCAGCTTTGTCCCCTTCCCCCTGACTGAGTAACTGCTGCAGGGGCGGCTCACAGCTAATGCTCACTTCTCAGGCAAAGCAAAGTATCACCCGGCTATCGCCTAGCCGGCTGCTAGCAACATACACGAACTCACACACACACACTTCCCAGTAATTCCCATCCATCAACAACCTAAAGCAGTAGCTACCTACTGTTTTCATCCACAGAACCCCCCCCCCCACCCCACACACCCCACACACCCCTCCTCCCCGGGTACTGAGCGCCCAAGCGATGCCTATCAGTTTACCGTCTCCTACTGTTCTGGATCACCAGGGGTTCCCTGAGATTGGATGAAATTTGACAGACTTAAATATTTTCACAACACACAAGGAGAATGTGTGTCTAATATAGGGTTTTGTTGCTTTTGCAATGAATACAAGGATGGGTCTTCAGGCTTTCAACAACCCAGCGAAAGGGGCAGCCAGCAAGCCAGCCAGTGTGAGTTAAGTTACTCTACTGCTATTTAATCAGATCTACAGATCGCAGAAAAGTTGTGAGTCCGCAAAAGGCCTACAGGGTGCCAATTGGACACCTATAGCACGAAAAAAAAAAAAAAAAAAACCTCACCAGTGAAGGCATTTCTCTCCTCAAGTTGATTTTTCTATGAGAATTCTGCCATTTTCTCATGAACCCCCCTAAATGTAACAAGTAGCATTTGGGGAGTTTGTGTTTGTGTGACAGGGTCCATATGTGTGACAGACGATCAAAGGGCACAGGCGCAGGCCCCAGTCGCTCATTAGCTGGTGTTGTTGTTTGTGGCCAGAGGTCTGCTTGGTACCCCCTGGTAAAAGCTCAGACGCTGTGGCTCCAAACATCGGGCCCCGACTCCTGCTCCCCCCTCTGGCTCCCTCCCCCCATCCCTTTAGCCCTCTCCGCCTGACTGGATTCCCTCAATACTGACGGCCAGATTAGCCAGCAACACCATTACAACAGCAACACCGGTCTGTTAGAAAACAAGCACCTTTTTAGTATACTGATGAAACTTCTGATGAATCTGTGCTGAGAATACTGTGCTCCAGCCAACGTTCGGGGGGGGGGGAGCAATAATTATCATTTTGCCATGGTCCAGACAGCTTAGTGCTTATCTGCAGTTTGCCTGCCACGCTCTGTTTACCAGATTGGCGCTAAAGTGTTTTTTCCCCCTGCCACTTTCAATTCCAGTCGAATCGATAACACTATTGAACAAACACCGTTGTCTGCTTTTGCCTGACAGAGTTATCACCCCCCCCCTGCAAACACTGACATCCCACACAAACAAACTCCCTACACACAAATCCCTCCCTCACGCCGAGCCCTGATTACAAACCGGTTGTGGTATGTTCCCAATGTGTTCGGCAAAAGGGGGTCGAAGGGGGGTGCAATTAAAAGACAAAAAAAGGGTATTAAAGTTGCCCTGGAGGGGGGTAATTATGCCCTCCTGCTTCCCACTTCCCAGCCCCTTTAGACTGAGAGTTTGGGGGAGACAGTGTGCATGAATAGGCGTGGGGGGGGGGGGTCAAAGGGCTTGAGTTGGAAATGGCTTTTGAAGTTCCTATCTATGAGTGTATCTATGTGAGTGCAACAGTTGTGACTGTTTCATACAGTGTCTCTATTCACAATGTGTCCACGCTGATGGAATACAGAGAGGACAGTGGCTGAATATGCACCCGGGGAGGCTGGCTAGCCACTTATATTAATGGCAAATAGTTTTAATTATCCTGCTGCCTTTTGTTCCCCTCTAATGCCTCGGCATTGAAACGTTCCACATCATCAGGTTAATTAACCGATTGGAGTAACGCACTTCAAAGAGAGCTTAGGCCTCTGTGTGAAAAGGTTTAGCTAACAAAGTCAAATCCTGCCACCATCACTTTAGCAGGCAAACTCTTTCTTTCTGTCTCCCCTAGTGTGCGTCCCTTGTTATTGTCCTCTTCCAGACATGTTTCCCTCGCTCGGTTAGTAGACTGTCTCGGTTTATTCCCCATTGTTTATCCTGGGATTCTCTCTTCTTATGACAGTGACGCTTGGAGCTTCAGCAGAAGTACAGGAGGAGTTGTTGTATTCTCTACTCAAGGATGATTTGTGGAGCGATGGTAGACATGCAGTGAGGATTGTGTGCACGCGTGTCTGCGTCAGCCTGAGACATTTAGATGTCTGATTGTTTGTGTTGGAGTGTGCTTGTGTGTGATGCGTCTGTAGAGCTCAGAAGAATCTGGGAGTGTGTTTCAGTCATGATAAGGTGGATAAAATATGCCAATAATGAACACTGATGATGGCAGTGACGGAATATCAAGTGGTCAAATGAGTGTGTGTGTGTGTGTGTGTGTGTGCGCGCGCGCACAGACTGTTCCCGGCCACTCTTCCTCCTCTCCTTAGAAGGAATTCCTGATTTATTGGAGCCTCTTCAGGAGCAGGAGTCTAATCTCTCCTCTTTAATCTTTCTGGTCGGCATTTTTCTTTCTTCTCCACCTCTACCCCATCCTTTCATCCATCCATCACCCTCTCATCCCTGCACTCTATCGCCCTGTGGAATGCTGGTCCACTGAGGCGAAGGGGCCGCAATGTGGATCAAAGGTCGGACAATCGCCAAGTCAGCACCGGAGAGTTTGATGCACAAACAGTCAGCAAGAGGAGGCCTTGAGCATTTTAAATTCTATAGACTGGTGCTATAACGGATATTGCTTGAAGGTCGATTCAGACCTATTTAAACAAAAAAAAGGTCCACAAAGGCCATCGTAGGACAAACTTTATGGCCACTACATCTAGAAACAGGAGATCTAGTCTCCTAAACATGTGCTGTCTCTCAGGGGCTTTTCTTCCCAGGTTTTACACTCACCAATGATGGGACCCTAAAAGGTGACTGGCCTACATCACAGTGAACCGGAACGCGGGGATCACCTAATCGGCTTGTCCAAGCCTGGATTATTGGGTGGAGCAGGGGCTGAGCTCGGGTCCATTCATCAGCACCAGACCCTGCTTAATACAGGGGCTTAGAATGGACAGCGAGGCCCAGAGCAGGGGCTGAGGGCTGGGGACAGAGCAAGGGGTGAGACAGGCAGGGTGGACCTTTTTTTCGCCCCACCCCTATTGTTCTCACACAGAGAAGGGGTATTACTCCTATACACTGGTGCTTTGGAATTCAAAAAAGAGACACACTGACTATGAAAGTGTGCGTGTAAGTGTGTCCATGGTTGCAGCAGGGAAAGTGAGAGGTGTTAACAGAATATTGAAAGACACTTTCAAGATATATCTGTGAAAGCTACATGACTCCGTGAGGGAGGTGGCACATCGGAGAGCGGTGGCGCCTTTCTGGAGGAGCGTCATGAGCTTAGTAAAGCTGGACTGTTTCACCCAGTTTGCCCAAACTCTTTTTGTTTCATCTGTCTACGTATTCATCCATCAACGTCAGCAGTCCACTCCCACTCGCTGTCTATCTTTCCTCGCTCAATAAGCAAACCAGATCCTCATGTCAACTTTGTCCCTCCCCCACCCCAGACTCGCTGAACCAATCACAGCCTGTCTTAGTGGTATTCCAAATATGCAACTTTTTGACCCACCGTTTGCGGAGCCAAGCACAATGCGGCGTGGGCATGCTTGGGTTGTCATAGAAACAAATATGGTCCCACTCCCCCCCTTTAACATAACATATTCCAGCCTTCATTCTTTGCACCGTGTGACTTTTTGCCATCCATCTCAATCAGCTTTCTCCTGTCTGTCATTCAACCTTTGTCTGTCCAGATCATTGGTCATTCTGTCGGCGTTCCTGGCTGAACTAGCCGCGATCCTTTTGCCGCCCAGCAAAGCGACAAAGCTTTAAGTCCAGCAGAGAAATAATTGGCTGATTCCACTGCAGTAAGGAGGCTTAGATGAATACATATGCTCTTTCCAACCGTCTCACGCTGTCCCCTGAGCCATTTGTATCTTATAAGGGCCAGAACAGAAAGGTCACCACTGACATCACATTCCTCAGGAGGCAATATCTGTACAAGAAAATCAATTTTGCAGGATTGATTTCCACAAGGTAAAAAAAGTTTCATGCACAGTGTTTTCTTTTCCTGCAAACACAGTCTGTGCTTGTTGCTTAATGAATTCAATAGGGAATTTACAATATGTGAGTACAGACAACCGTTATTAAATAGATTTTTAAAATGTAGTAATAGTAGTAGTTCTTGCTTACAGACACAATGGTTCATCTTAAGAGATTAGCCTCCTGCTGGCTGATTCTTCCTCATCCTAAACACATATACACTGTTGGTACATTGAATGTCACCAAGTCCGGGGGACACACGCACACACACCATGAGAAAGTGCTGACTTCACTTGTAATCGTATCACAATCATACATTTGTGTACTGGTGGCGTTTTTCTTCTTCTATGACGTTTGTGTGCGATTCAACAGTTATAAAGAGGCGTTGAGAGGAGGATCAGGGTGGGAAGGAGCAGGGGAAGTCTGGTGTGGAGATAAGGAAGAGATGGGAAGGGGGGGAGGAGGAGAAACACTGGCGGGGTTGACCAGGGCGACAGTGATCAGAGGAGTATCCAAAATAGAGACAGACAGAGATTTGACAGCAGGGCAGGCGGGGGGGATCCCAAATCATCCTCAAGGCTCTACAGTTGAGCACATCCCTCATCAAAACAATTAATCACTATTAATCACTGCTAATCTACTCATTCACAGAGTTTAAACACACATCCAGTCCTCATACAAGCCTGGGAAACCCAATCACCTCCAGAGTACAGACTTCTGCAGTGTTGCGTGTGTTGATGTGTGAGAACTGTATTGTTTGTTGTGCGGACAGGATACGCTGGTTTCCCGGGAAAAGATGTAGCCAGGAAGTTCAGCACTTCATAGCGAAATGCACAGCAGACAGCGTGCAGACTTTGGTAATGCCGACAACACGCCTGCGGGAAGTTAAAACCATTGGCCTGGTTCTCTATCAAGAGCAGTCAATAAAACAAGCCCCCCTGCCTCCAGCACTGCAACGCCAAGCGGGAGTATTGAACAGGACAAAAATCTATTCACTCAATCCATTTTGGGGAAAAAAAAAAAAACTACTGTCAATGGCCGTAGAGGTAAAGTCTTCTTACAGACGATTACAGACTGTAAAGATAGGAAGTGTCAACATACTTCAATGAGGCAATTACCATCCGTGTGACAATCTCTCAAGAGTATTTTCCCCAGATTGAATTCACCAGACAGATTACAAGGCCGGATTAAGGGTGGTGGGAGGGGACAGACGATGCGAGAGAAAGATGGAAATGGACTTTACTGAAGAGAAGGCCGAACAAGGAGGTGGGGGGGGGCAGTTAGAGTGAATGCTGGATTAGGAAGTGCAGTGGGAAACCTGGATGTTTTTCAAGGAAAGTAGCTTCAGCTCAGATTACTTGGAAATCGCATAAAATCCCTTATCTATTCTGTCCACCCAATCGCACTCGCCAATGTGATGACCCAATCTTATCTTTCATCTCTCAAACATGTACGTGTGCACATGCATCGAAGACAAACACACACGTTAAAGTACTCCTACAAGTATGCCTTTGTTTGCTTTTTTAATTCATTTAAACCCTGTCCTTTCATGGTTTGAGTTCTCAGACTTGCTCTACCACTTCCATTGCCTCAGCGAGACACTCAAGAGGGGAGAAGCATACATGGACAGACAAGTGAAAAGACCAGGAAGAAGGGTAAAAAAAAAAAAGAAGAAAGAAACAGGTTTGCTGAGAAGACTAGAGTTGCTTTTCATGGGGAGGTAGAAGAAGGAAGCTTTAAGAAAAGCTGAGGAGGGAAAATAAAGCACGAAGGAAAGGGCAAAGTGCCTTGTGACGGATCGCCATGGGTGCCAAGAACGATAAAAAAAAAAAATTCCACACCTCTTAGCATGCTTCCCTCCTTCTCAGAGAGCCAGAGTTGGAGTTGGGGAAATAATAGACTGAAAAGGAACAGCATGTAAAGTTGAGATAAAAGCTGGTGAAGGAGCGAAGGCGACCGAAAAGACAGGAGGGGGACGAATGAGAGTTTCCCAGAGGCAGAGTCACGGCCGTGTGAAGAGGGGCCGGCCTGAATGGCAGCCAGCATTCAGGGACCACCGCTGTGACAGGATGACTGACAGATTGATAGAGGCTGTGCCACTTCATCACATAGTGAACTCTGACCCCCAATCAGTCACACCAGTGACAATTTTCTTTCTGTGGCTCACCGTGAAGACCACTCCCCAATTTGTATGGGAGGCATCACAAAACACCCATATTGATTGGATAAATACCGAAAAAAAATCCTTCATGTGGGTGAAGCATACCTTAAATAACACCCTCATTTAGAGAACACAGAACAAAAGGCAGATTCAATTACATGAAATAAACCACTGCGCCAACAAGGGTAAACTAAAACAATCTGGAAACGTATTCTGCGGTTTTACTGAAATCAAAGCGCTCATTACAAAGACAAAGCAAAACAAAGACTTCAGAGTTTGAGCAGATTAGCTCAAAAATGTGTTATCATAACAGAAAAGGTCATGATGATGATGATGATGATGATGATAAAATAAACTGCGGCTCAAACTGATGTGTGCGAGAGGGCCTTATAACAGTTGACAGACTCACAGAAGTGGAGACCACAGAACCAAGTTGAAAAGGGAACCTGGCCAAGACGAGGGGGAGGGAGGTGCTGGAGAGAGGGAGAGACAGGTACAAAGAAGCAGAGGAGGAGGAGGAGTGGGTGGTGGTGGTGGTCTACTCATGCTCTGTCAGCAGGGAGAAAGGGGAAAGGGAGGAAGAAGCAGATTGTTGCCTCACATTAGTCTGCAGAGGGCTCCTGGGACGACGTAAACATCAATCACAACTTCGTGGCACATGTGTGTATGTGTTTATGACTGGGTTAATGTGTATGAGAGTGTGTGTGTGTGTGTGTGTGAGTCACTAGGATCTGGTGATCTTGCACATGCAGGCACTCACACACACACACACACACACACTTCTGCGCAGGCACTCCCTTCACAAAAGACACGCGCACACATGCTGGCATGCAGGGATCTAAGCTGACTGGGCACACTGGTGAGCCTCTTTCTGGGAATCAACCCGTGCTGATGATTAAGCCGTTGCTAATCAGACACTAAGGTTACAAACATGCGAACGCATAAAAAGGTCAGAAAGTGCTGAAACACTGGCAGGAATAGATTTCACTCGTGCTGAACCAATAATGTAGTTGTTAAAGTGCAGGCAGATACGACCTTGGAAGTCAGCAGGCCCCAAGGCGCGCTCACACACACACACACACACAAATTAGTGGAGAGCAGGGCAACTGTGCATGTATATGTATGAGTGTGTGTGTGTGTGTGTGCGTGTGAGTGATGCTAAATCCTTCAACAAACACACTGAGGAAAGAGGAAATGAGCCTGCACCACATGGACCACAGTGATCAATCTGAGATCAATTTGATTAACGGCAGCTTTCTGACCAGTGGGACGGAACAAGAAACGGAGGCCAAAAAAAAAGAAGAAAAAAATGGGAGAAACGCATCTCATGAGGGAAAAGATAGACGTCAACACACTGTATTGAGTAACGGGTCGAAAGGGGGGGGCAGATTGCTGGGAATGATGAAAAGCACCAAATGAAAACATCTCACAAACTGCATTTTCTGGGAATGCAGGATTAAGAGGAACCAAAAGGAGAGATTTAGCACAGTCATCCGGACAAAAAATAGCAAGTGCAACAGGATGGATTACCAGTATGTAGACAGGAATGATCACAGTCATTCCACAAAAGGCCTTTCCATCTGGGACTTCGCTCCGATTCTCGGCGAAAGGCTTTGTCGCCATAATTACGGCCTTTCTGAGAACAGTAAATGCTGTAGTTGTAACTAAGGGGGAGAGCAGGGGGCGAGACGGCACTTGAATGTAACCTCGTGGGAGAACATCTGAATATCTGGGAGTCTGCAACCAAGACACGGCATCAGAGTTTGAGCCTCTCATGGTGCCGGTTGGTGTCGTTGACGGTCTTGGTTTGCGATGAAGTGAACTGCCTGCCAGGAGACTCTGTTTGTGCTTGCCCGCCCGAGTGCGCACGAGGGGTGTGCTCATGTGTGGGTGCGTGTAGAAGTTTGTTTGTGCTGTGCGAACTTAACCCTCCTCCTTGTAGCCCACGCCATTTCACCCCAGCCATCATCAACCATAATTCTAATTTACCCCCACTTATTCCGAATGGCCCCTAACCCCGACAATTTGAGCTCCAATTTCTCCACCCTGAGCAATCCATCTCTCTCCCACAGCGTGACCTACTGGGCAGGCCTCAAGTTACCTCCTCTGCCTCTGTCACACACCATTATTACTCGTCTCACCACCTGAAATATGAACGTCGCTCTGCCTCCCTGACAGCCACCTAAACCCCACGTGACATCTCTTGATTTAGGAGATACCACAACCTCCCACTCCACGCAAAAGGTTAGGGCTCTCTGTCAGAGGGGCAGGATATTGCAACAGATATTTCAACACGTCCTGCGCGTGAGTCAAACCTGTAAACCCTAGAAAAATATAACCCCGTGCCAAAGAAAACAACACGTCGGCTCATGAATGAAGACACAGACAACAGCAAGGAAGACGCTTTCGCTGACTTTTAGAGAGCATTTTAACCCGAGTCCTCCACTGCTGCTAAAACATTGCTGCACGTCTGCAAACAAATCAACTCTGAAAAATGCAGAAAAGACACATGTATGTGCGCAGAAACAGTCCAAATAAGGAGATGTGTGTTCAGTAGCCATAGATCATGCCTGATCATGTCCTGAAATGAAAAACTTAAGCTCCACGGGAGCACAGAACCGTACCCCTGCATGAAACCCATCCCTCAGAAGTGTGAGCTGCTCAACGAGCTCGCTGTCAGTTTACAAAAGAGAGACAGATGACTAATCCCTGCAGCAGCACAGGTACGCAGATTGCGAAAGGCATCAAACCCGTACAGGTTAGACAAAGTATCACAGGTAAACTGTAACAGGATCGAGCCCAGAGAGGCGGAGAGAGAACCCCGACTGTCCCGCGTTATCACGACACCAGCAGAGAGAGTTCTCTTCTTCGCCACAGCAGGCTCCCTGAGTGGCTCACTACTCAGACGTGTCTGAATGTGGCGATCACCGTCTAATCCGCACCGCTCGTTGCGTCCAGCGTTCATTTGCATGCAAAAGGTGCCGGACAACCTTGCTGCTGCAGCGGCAACTTTAAAGGTGGGAGCGCAGAGGTGGGCTCAAGGTGGAAGGGAGGGAAAAACACACGCAAACACACACACAGGTGAAACACAGATATTCACTTTGGGTTCGTGCCGTTCCAGTAGACGCTGTGCCGCTCCGCCGAGGCGAGCCGGGCGCAGACGCTCACAACGAAGCCCGCAGTCCAAAGCAAATCCATGGCGGTGGTGAAGAGGAGGAAGCGTGCAGGAGGCGAGACACCAGCTCAGGTAGGCTGTGCAACGAAGGAAACAACAAAAAAAAAAAAAAAAAAAAACAGTTTACCGGCAATATCTCGTCCGCTGCACCGCTGAAATAAAA
>JAVQJF010113677.1:0-15774 GCA_036023855.1 Gadopsis marmoratus
TTGAAATTGTGCCTGGATTTCAAGACTACAGGGCAGAACGAATACGTTTGGGTTTCAGGCCTGATTTTGTTCATCCTGTCTTTTTTCCTTAGTGAAGATGATGATGAGGAGGAGGAGGACACCAGAGTCATCAACATGAAAAGGTTATAGTCCATATGGAAGCAAGTGACTTTCCTGTGCACTGATAACATTGCAAACACAGTAGGGCCACTTGGGAGCAAATACACTCTTGCCTTGCTGTGGTGCTATCGCAGTCTAAACACTGGGGGGCGCCACATGCCTACAAATGTCTACCTTTGATTAGTCGGTCACAACAGGGCTCCCTGTCCTTGTATATGCAAATATCCTGGGCTGCAAGTGAAATAATGAGTTTCACCTGAGAAAATTCAATTGGCAGTTTGTGCCAAACTGTGTCCAAAATCCTAACTAGGCAACGTTTCATGTCGTGTGTGTTGATGAGTTAAACTTTTCACCTGACAAACAGGATTCAGTCATGATAGCAAAGCTTTTGTACTGATTTTATATATATATATATATATATGCGCGCAGAGTACATTGTGCACACACACACACACACACACTGGTGAGTGAAGTTAAGTGCTGTGTTGTGATGGTCCAACATCCTCCTCTTAACATTTCTCCTCGTTTCCTCTCCTCTCGTTTCCTTCTCTCCTATCCTCTCCTGTCTCGTTTCCTCTCCCTTCTCGTTTCCTTTCTCCCTTTCACTCCTCCCCTAAGTACTCTTTTTGATTTTGTCTCCATCTCCTCTTTCTCCCACAGCTCTTCCTCTCCCATCCTCCCCCCACGTCTGTATCTCCTCCTCACTCTGAGGTCAGAGGTTTGACAGGAAGCATCCATCACCCTGTTCCCGCATTCGGCTGTCTATTCTAGTCATCAACCCCGATGGCAGGGGTGTGTTGTCACGGCGACATTGTTGAGTGACAGGTCGTATCTGTAGCCGATGGACACACCGGCTCCAGACGCACACACACACTCGCTCTTGTGTCGTTGTTCAGTACGGTTCATCTCAACTCCTGAACTTCATTGTTACATAAAACTGATGTGATAATCTCTTTAAACACAAGGACAAACTCCTAAAATACTCACTGTCTCTCACACACACACACACACACACACAGTAGATAAGGGTGAGATAGATGGAGCTGCTCTCGGGTCAACACTCGGTTTGTCGCAGCAGTTACGAGCTCAGACTCTGAGGCTCTGCAGGTTTTACATGACGACAACTGAAAACCTCCGATGAACAAACAAGATGAACATTTAAGAGTCAGCACGGTGCAATAAAAAGAAAACAGTCATTAGTGAATCTAAAGAGCTGCTGGTTCATCTGAAACACTTCTACTGTCAGCAGATTCTGTTTTCAATCACTTCTGCCTTCGGGACGTTTGATTACTGGCAAACTAATTCAGCCGGGATCGTTTCAGTAACAAGGATTAAACTGTAATTTTGGAAATCGTTAGCAGCAAAGTTTTGGGGAAATTGTCCACCTGCAGTGGGAACGATTGTACAGCTGTATCGTGTATTTATCCTCCAGCCATCATTTCGTGTGATGAAGAATTATTACGTTGGAAAGGTTTTTATTAAATAATTAAATTCTCTTCCTAATAAGACAAAACGCACATTCACATTCACTGATACAGCAGACTGTTAGCCCTTCAACCAAACCCTTCCTGGAACCTTTTCACAGCAGGAGCTTTTCCATTAAACCTGAAGAGCCTCAGCTGCAGTTTGAGCAGAGGAGAACTCCCTTCTGCTGCTACGTTCTGATGGCCCAGGAACAATCACACGTCTCATTCCTAACATCCACTCAAACGCCCGTCACGCAAAAGGAAGCGACGAAGCACAACACAAAAAAGCCTTTTTCCAAGCTGCGTCTGTGGCGAGGGCCGCGGTCTCACACTTTTGAGACGAGAGCCTGTGAGGACGACCAAACGTCCGTCTGACCCGCAGTCCACGAACACTGATTCATCCTCGCGTTTGCGTTTATGGACAGCTGCTCGCCAGCTACTGTTGAAGTTAAAGCTGCTAAAGTGTAGAAGTTCTTCAACCTCAGGTGCTTCACCGCCTCCTTCTGGACTGGAGGAGGTGGCGACCCTGATCCGCACGCAGTCACGAAGACGGACCAGCAGTGATGCAAGTATCTGGCAGAAAGGCATCACGACGATGCTTGTAACGTCGCCGAGATTTGAATGGATGTTTGAAACGAGACTTCTCCCTGCAGACGGCTGTCTAATTAAAAAAGAGAATAATGTGAAAAGAACATGAAGAAGCAGCAGCTGAACACACGCGACTTTAACTGTCTGCATCTGTATAATACTGTGTGTGTGTGTGTGTGTGTGTGTGTGTGTGTGTGTGCGCGCTCTCCACAGATCCATTCTTTAACGGGGTATAATTATGTTTTTCCTGTCATGTTATTTCATTCCATCATGCCACTGTTCATTATGTGTGTGTCACATGCTTATTATTACACACACACCACAAGGCCAAACCACAAAGCCACTCCAGCAGTATGTTGTGATCCAACTGGCATTTTGACTAATTTGTGTGTGTGTGTGTGTGTGGAAGTAATTAGCAGCTGTGTGGTTCAAAGCCAACAAGTCTCTGTGTCTCCTGGGAAATCTCATCAGTGCAGAGACTCAGCGAGAGAGAGACTCAGCGAGAGAGAGAGAGAGAGAGAGAGAGACTCAGCGAGAGAGAGAGAGAGAGAGAGAGAGAACGTGGATGATGGTTTCTTGGTTTCTCTTCATCAGCAGCTTTTCTCTTCCTGTGACTTTTGGGAACAACTCGCAGCCAGTGCTGCTCTATGGGAAGCATCCCTGCTAATAAAACGGAGTCGACAGCCATGCTAGCTGCTCTGTGAGGCTACACTGCTGTGCTCTGAGCTAAATGCTAACACATCTTAGTTTAGCAGTAAACACAACGTACAGCTGAGGCTGATGGGAATGTCATTACCTTCCTGTATCCTTTTTTAGGTCATGACCCAAAGTGGGTTTCTTTGTGCCAATCCATCAAGTAAATATTTACAGTACACGTGAAAACCATGACCTGATGATGGCGCTAGAGGAAAAATCAGGGAGGGGTCCCCAACGTCCTTAGTATTCATCCTCTGGGGAACATGAATGTCTGAACCAGATTTCCTCTCAATCCATCCTGTAGTTGTTGAGATTTCAGTCTGGAATAAAGTGGTGGACCGACATCTGCATCCTTAGAGCCGTGCTGCTAGCATGGCTACAAACTAATACATTTTCACATTCACACCATATTTCAGCAACATCACTAACATGCAATATATATATTATTTATTTCCCTTACCATTAACCAGGTAATCCCCTCACTGGGGAAATTGTAGTGTTACAACTGTAACAGGCTGCCACTTGTGCTGCACCAAGGGGCAACTTAGGGTTCAGTGCCTTGCCCAGGGACACTTCGACATGTGGACGGGAAGAGCTGGAATTGAACCTCCAACCACCAGGATGAAGGTCCGCAGCTTTACCTCCTAAGGCTCTGGGGGCATCTCTAGTCTGCAGCCATGAGCACTTCTTGGCTGAAACTAGCACATGTTTTTTCTCCTCATTTATCAGTGGTTTATACGTTTGTTTGAGACGTGAAACATTTCCTGCTGTGGGACGCCAACAAGACATGACTTCATCGCAGCATCAACACTCAGCCTCGGGGAGAAGAGACACAGCGGACGACTGAGCGAAGACAACACGTCCTGTTTTATCAGGCCGAGTCACTTCTACTGGAAAACACTGCAGCATCCACTGCGTGTGTCCAGACAGCCTCCTATCAGATCTCTATCAGGTTATTGATGGCCGGGACGCTCTGATCAATACTCAGAGAGGTCACCTCTCTCTTCCCCCGTCACCTCCAGCTCTCTACTTTCTCACTTTCTCCTCCCTCGTGCACCGATATCGTCTCCATCTCTTCATCTTTACTTACTGTATCTTCTTCCCCGGCGCTGTCTTGCCCCCTCCGTCTCTTTCCTCTGCTCTGTCAGGAATTTTGTTTTATTTCAGTCATGTGCCTTCTATTAACTTTAATACCCATTTACACAGACAGAGACTCAGTGTCAGTGGTCAGTGCAGACAGTACTTCAGTGTTTGTCTCGCGTTAAGTAGATTCCAGTCTGATTACAGACTTGAGGACAGACAATAAAACTCTTCACTGCCTCGACTCTTCTGTTTCTCATCACAACAGCAGGGCAGCCATTTAGAGGCTGATGTCAGCCTGTCAGTCTGAAGCCTTACCAACTACTGGGTGAATCCCTACTCGTCTCAATTTGGTTAAAATTAGTGTTAAACTTAAATGGACACCTAGCTAATGTTGCAGGGTTTGTGCAGAGTAAAATTCAAGCACTTCCAAGGTACCTAAAACAAAAATCTCCACACTCATGAAGCTTTTATCATCTCATCTAAATATATGTATAAACGTCAGGAGACAACAGACTAAGATGGGGACGGGATCGTTTCATTTCAGATATTAAATGATGTTTGGTGTCGATAATGAAACACCAGATTATGTTGAAAATCAAGCATTTCTCAAGGAGTACATTCCAGTTCAAGGATATTCCTAAAATTGGAAACATAACGGTTAAAATTAAGCATTTTCCAAACTTTCAAGACTTTGTACGAATCCTGGTGTTGACAGTGAGGATGTCAACAGAGGTCTCTGCTGTTAAAAGTCCGATGTTTTGAACCGACAGGTAATTTAAGACACTACAAATATTATCCAGCTACAAAAAAAGCCGGAAAAGCCGGCAGTTAGAACGGAAGTACAGAGAGTTGTTGCTATGGAAACGATACACTGTGTCATCTAATTGCTTTGGTGTAAACTGGCAGGTTTCAGAACGCTGCAGACGCTGCGAGTTTCAACTCGTCAAAAATCTTTGGCCTGAACTGGACTTTCATCCGTCAGAGACTTCAGTCTCACTTTTATTGGTTGTTCCCTTACAGCCGTCAAAGACCTGCCGTCCACCGGGACACATGAACCAAAACGTAGCCTGCAGTAAAAGTTACCGATAACAGAACTCAAGGAACCTCCATGGGAGCGGCTACAGCGGTGCACAAAAAAACATCCTCATGGTCCTTTAATGTGTCACTTTGCTGTGAAAGAGAGCAGACAGCCTCCTCCGTTCTTCCTCTGACACACAATTGAATCCTTCACAAAATCCTCCTCATCCTCTCTTTTGTTGCCGCGACAGAAAAAGGGCCAGTGTCTCCTCTAATGTCTCAGGACAGAAACCAGACACAGCTGGCCTTGCTGCCACCAGCGCCAGTCATCCTGTCCTGTTGTCATGGACCGACTGACCTGTGTTTTAGAGTGGATTACCCTGCATCTGTTTCAGGTTTTTGTTATGAACAGCATCTGATGTTCCAGACATAATCTAACTGTTTTTAATCCCAGGATACAGCAGCAGCTATAAAACATCTGGAGTTTGGTGAATGCCTCCATATTTTGCCTCCTGTAAGAGCAGGTACTGTGGATCAGTCTCCATCTGCTCACCCATCTGGAGGGGGACTCTGCGTTTGTCCAATTATCTGTACATTAGGACGGTTTGTACAATAATGAGCACTTGCAGCGCTTCAACCTGCAACTTAAAGGAGTTAAAATGTCTAAGACTGAAGACTTCCTGTGGTCACTTCACATTGAAAGCGATGCTGTATTCTCATGTGTGGGAGGATTTCGTCAAGTCGCAAACTTGGTGTGCACGTGGACACTTTGCAGAGGAATGTGAAGCCGGTGGCGATGAGGATCAGCATCTCCAGGTCTGAGGTCATGCTACTCTGGCCGAAAACGGTGGATTGCTCGCTTGCCCCAAATGAGGGGGTTCAGGTTTTAAATCTCGGGGTCTTATTCTTGAGGGTAAGGGCCAGCGAAGACCACAGGATTACTGCCCTCTAGCTCGAGCTGTGCCAAGACGGTGTCCTGACAGTGTCGTGAGCTGTCCCACTCGCTACATCGGTTTCCAAATACGTTTCACTGTAGCCAAACACAAGAAGCACTTGTAGTTGCGGGATCTTGGAGGCGAATCTGACACGGGAGGAGGGCAGTATCCAATCAGAGGGCACGAGGAAACGGGGGCCGCACAGAACCAGTACAGCTTGCATCCGGCCCGCGTCAAGCTCCATCAACAGCTGGACGTAAACAGACTGGACGTCCTATCCGGCAAGTCACTTCTCTCCTGTTTTTCCTCCACTATCCCGATCATTCACACCTGTCACAAGTCTATCCAACTACAGTAATCAATTTCTGAGTTTTATTTATACAGTGCAATATCACAAGTCAAGAATTTGCCTCAGAGGGCTTTACAGTCTGTACAGCATACAACAATACACCTCATCCGAGTTCCTCACATCTGCATGACAATAGCACAGCAGAGATTTTGAGAGGCTTGTAGTCTGCACTTCGACAGGCGGATTGGTGCAGCGTCGGGAGCGATGTGGCCGTCGCGAAGAGGCCAGCTGAGCCTGAAGGTCAAGATTTCAATTTACTGGTCGATCTACGTTCCAACCGTCACCACCTATGGCCATGATGAGCTTTGAGTTACGACCAAAAATGCGTTCCCTTGGCAGGGGGATGGGCAGATTTAAAGACTGGGTAGAAGTAGCTCAGATAGCTGTCCAAATATTTCTGTGAATGGTTAACTGTTCCAGGCACATCACTTGTCGCTGACAAAATATTGCCACGCCCAAACAGAAACACACACAATGTCAAGCTGAATGAATGAAGGGAAACTAGAACGAGAGGCTTGAATCACTGCTCATTTGTGTTGAAGCCAGTTGGGGTAGTTCTGCATGCGAGGATACCACTTGGACAACCTCCCTTTAGAGGTATTTTTGGCAGGCCTAACTGGGAACACCCTGAAGGGGTTTCATTTCCCAACTCGCAGAAGAACCCCTCGGGATTCCCCAGAAAGAGCTGGAAGACGTGTGCAGGGAGGAGGTGGACTGACCTACCTTGCAGAATATAAATGGATGGATGGCTTTTACTGTGAGAAGCAACGACAGGAATTTCAGGACTGCATTGTCAGTGTTATGTTTTAATAACTGCACTCTTTAAGCAGTCGTCATACCGGTAGAATAAAACATTAGCAGCTGGATGATAGCAAGCTCCGTAACTAAAACCAAGTGTAACACAAATCTATGTCTTCTTTGTATACCGGTCTTCTAATCAAGCTGATTGCACTGTGAGGGTGGGGTCATAACTTAAACATCGTCAAGTTTAGTTAGCAAGGGTTGAAAAGATATTTACTCTTTTACAACTGAACTATAGGCACGAGACACCAAATTAACTCAAGATGATTTTCAGCATTTATGCAATGCTTATATACACAGATCAGCCGTCACTCTGAGCTCTGACAGGTGAAGTGAAAAACACTGATTATCTGGTTGCCATGGCAGCTGTCAGTGGGGGGATATATGAGGCAGCAAGGGAACATTTTGTCTCCAAGTTGATGTTGAAGCAGGAAAAATGGGCAGCGGAAGGATGTGAGCGACTTTGACAAGGAACCAAACTGTGATGCTGGACGACTGGGTCAGAGCATCTCCAACACCGCAGCTCGGGTGGGCTGTTCCCGGTCTGCAGGGGGCAGCACCTACCAGAAGTGGTCCAAGGAAGGAGAACCAGCTGAACAGCTTCTGGAGCTCAAACTGCTGAAACAGTGAATGCTGGTTCTGATAGAAAGGAGTCAGAACACACAGAGCATCACAGCTTGTTGCTCAGGGTGCCCTGCTGACTGGATGTTACGGCTGATTGGTGGATATCTGTGTTAAACTAATATTGCAGATAATATTAGCCCTCTGATGTATTGGTCAGTCTCTAGAAATTATCACGACAGCTCAATATTCGTACATGAAAAGATGCAAATAGTAGGTCAGCTCCTGAATGTCGCTTGCATCACAAAATGTGGACAAACCATGAATTCAAATGGCTGTATATTTAAACAAATTGTCCTTCTAGCAGGTTGGACTCAGCAGCAGTGTTTCATAAGGGACCGGCACAGAGGATGGGAGGAGGTGATGGAGACATGAGTGTTATGTGGGTGGGTGATAATGTGGTTGGGGGGCTGTTACACAGAAGTGATAACACCACCTGTCAGTTTTAAGTGTTGTTGTCTGCCCGTGTAGTTGTTGATGCGTTCTCAGCTGCAAAGCTACGAGGAAGGCTGTTGACCCCTGACCCTGGAAATGTGACCTGGGTCATCCAGCAGGGAGGATTTAAACCCAACAGCAGCGCTATACATTCAGGATTATGGATTATCCATCTGTCAGAGATGCTGCCAGGATGCTCTCCAACAGCCAACAACAAGGTGACCCCGCTGAACCCGCCAGGAGGATGCTAACACGTCAGATGATTGATGTGTAAAAATTTGTCATAGACCAGGATTTATTTATGCATTTATTTTGCCAGTCAGATTTCAACAAGGCAATTCAAAGTGCTTTAGATAAGATGTAGAAGAAACACAATAATATTCTTAAGATATTATTTAAAAGAACAGAGTTTGATGCTGATGCTGCCTTCAAATGAAACTCGCGAGCTTGTGGTTATGACATGGGAAGTCATATACGCAATATGCTGCTAGGCAACGGAAACATGGACGCCAAAAGACCCCCTGTTGTTCTCTTGAAGTTCTTTGCTTCTTTCCAAGAAATGTTGACTTACTTATCAACATTTTCCTCAGACATATTATACAATTACGAAGAAAAAGTCTATACGACTGAACTTCCATGAGCGCCGCCATTTCTGACAATGTCAACAAACACGTCACAACTCAGAAAATTTCCACTTCCGAGGGGGGGCGTTCATATGGACCTCTCGTTCACATGACCCCAGTTTGATTGCACCGTACTAACATTTGCTGATTAGCACTAAACAGTACAGCTGAGACTGACGGGTGTGCTATTAGTTTTGCAGGTTTTTGGACAAATAACCAAAAGGTCCCTGAGGGATGTGTGAATCAATAATGACAATCCATCAAATAGCTGTTCAGCCATAATCAGCGCCAGCGGCACAGTCAGGAGATCACCGAAGTAATTAGGTTACGTCCTCTGGGGATCACGAATGTTTGCATCAAATTCCATGGCAACGCATCCGACGGTTGTTGAGATATTGCGGTCTGGAACAAAGCGGCCAACCGCTGCAGTCATGCCGTTTAGCAGTTAACTGACCAACACGTGTGTGTTTGTCAGTAGATCAGCGGTTTGAGCTCCTTCAGCTGTTGAGTCTGGGTGTAATAAGGCTTCATCAAACTGTCCAATATCTGACCTTTTTATCGGAGGATCAATTCTTGTGAGTGTGTGAGTGAGTGTGTGTGTGTGTGTGTGTGTGTGTGTGTGTGTGTGTGTGTGTGTGTGTGTAATGAGGCTGTTGACTGTGACTCAATCTGAACATGAGGCCGCCACTAATGGACCAGTTTAGACACGCACGAAGGAATAACATGCCTCCTCTCTGACTCTGTCGGCCCCTCTTTCACACTTTTCTGCCTCTCCTCCAGCAGCACCGAGTCTTTAACACGTTCACAAACTTCACTTCGGTTATAGCAAAAGAACATCGTCCTTTTAACAAGTTTATAGCCGCCACAACGGTCGTAAAAGTTTGTCCAGGAATTACCACCAATTCAGACAGGTCACTGCAGTGTTAGGAAGGAATCTTAAACAATGGTTTAACAATTTTAACAATCAGTGCACATTTCTTTCCCTAGGTCTTCCCTCACAGTGGAGCGTGACCAATGGGAGTGGGAATCCCCTGATTGGACTCCTGTTCGATTCTCGATTCAAAATCCGATTCTTGATTTAATAAAAATAGAAAAAAGGTTGTACTAATTTCAGGCCGAACCATTCACTCGTGGCCTCAGTTCACTAAACTGCAACGAACTGGTTTTGATTTAACTGACTTACAAACAGAAAAAAGAGCAGATAGAAGAGCTAAGGGCATCATCTTACAGCCTTCTGCCTGTGTAAGAAAAAAGGAGTCAAAGTGCAATTTGCCGTCAAACATCAGCGGCTTAATATCTTTTGTAAACAGAAGTTGTCTCCGGCTCTGCTGCAATGATATTACCAGTAAAACTCATTATCCACTGTGTACGAGCGCAGGTCTTCTGTTATCTAACGTTTGTCTCTGGGTGGTCGGGGTATGACCTTTCAATGAAATACTTTTGTTAACAAATGGACCCAAAACGCTCGCCTCCTTTGAAGATGAACCTCAAAAACCTCTCCGTAACCATCAAGTGTTGTTTCCTGACAGCCTGGTTGAATCTACTATAGTTTCCTAACTCACTTCAGAAGGTGTGCATCTGTTCCTCGAACCCAAACAACGTAGGAAGTCATCTCCGGTTGGGTTAATAAATGGAGGTGCAGCTCGTGAAACAGGTTACAAACCTACTGAACTGTAAACATTCTTCTGGAAGGTGCTGAAGCTCTGACCTCCTGCCTAAGAATACAACCTAAATAGGAAGCCCCGGCCTCGCTGTGGTCCCACAGCCGTGGTCATTAGACGTGGAGAGTTGAGGGTTCAGTGACCACAGACACTAACAACATAATGACCATAATGGTGTTGAGGAGGAACCAGACAGCAGGCAGATGGAGGGAGATAGGAGAGGAAATGCTCTGCCATGATGACAATCTTACATCCTCCATCACACATTCAGTAGGTTTTGGCCATCTTTCTTATGACATATACATATTCTAAATGTGACTTTGTTGCTGAGACCTGAGGACGAGACGACGCTGCTACAGACCAGAATCCAACACAAAGCCCCATCAGACAGTTAAACCCTCTAGTTCATTAATCTGGAGATAAAACTGCAACAAGCACCAAAATGTCACCTAAAGTCCCTCATTCATCGAAAAAAACTGAAACAACTATGGTAAGTATTTGATCTGAACTACAGACTTACTCAAACTCCAATGTGCACATGTTTTGTTTAATTTAATGTCAGAATTTTCCAGATTTCCTGGATATGAAAGCTCCAGCGCTTTCAAAGGAGTTTATTACGGACAGACAGCGACTTCCGATAAACGTATTTGACGTCAAAAGGTCAGTTTAGTCAAACTCAGAACGAGAACTCGGGGCAGCATCTGTTCTCGCCACACAACCGATTCGTGCTTTTGATGTTATAACACAGTGACAGAAAATACTCCTCACCGATTGGCTGGCTGATGTTTGTTGTCGACACTTACTTCTCCAGACATTGTTTAGGGCAACAGGTTAACTGAATCAGTGTCCGAGGTATATTGAAATGTTGGTAACCATAGCAACAGCACTGAGGTCTCAGGTTGCATTAGAACTGTGTTACACTGACCTCAAACGCACTCTCAAACATGGAGGAGGATTTAAACCATAGCTTTGTTCCTCTGGTAGGTGCGTTTATGTATCTACAGCATGTATAGTATTATATTGAAGGCATGAATTTAAACAGCAGTCTTCAACATACCTGTTAAATATAGCGATGCAGATTTGATTTAAACCATTTAAATGAAGCAATTAGATTTAATAATATGAGATCGCTGGTGATGTGGTTTCTCTGTTGGTGCAAACCAGCCTGAGAGATCAGTGATCACTATTTCAGGTTCTCACACAAAGTATCTGGATGATCTGACTGTCTGCAACAGGTCTCCACAGGTAACAGGGTGTGTGTGTGTGTGTGTGTGTGTGTGTGTGTGTGTGTGTGTGTGTGTGTGTGTGTGTGTCAGTGAGGGTGGGCGGTTAAGTCCAAATTCACGACACTCCCTCAAAGGCAAATCAGTGTTTGCTGACTCACCCGAATCCCACACACACCTTGCCCAGCAACATGCGTGTGTGTGTCTATAAAGCTGTGTGTATGCTGAAAATGTGTACCTGGAGGAGAGAAAAACAAAACATCCCTGCAATTAAAATGATGTTCGTGACGAGACACGTTATCAGTGGTGGGCAGAGGCCGAACACAGTACCTCAACAAATGCGAGCGAGTGTGATTTCTTGCTGTCACAGTGAAGGTTTGCCAAGTTTGGTTCTACACGTCTGTAGAGAGAACAAAACCAAAACCGGACCTCACGCACTATCTGACCATCTGCCATGTCAGGAGACGCTGCACAGAAGTACTGGGCGGATGGATACGCAAGAAATAGTTCCAGCACATCAGTACTTTGCGTACGGATTAAACAAGTGAGATACATCAGGTTAATCAGTGAGCTTTAGAGGTGTTGGCAGGTGCATTTATGAACTGTGAACTGGACCGAGCCAGGCTAGCCGTTTCCCTCCGCTTCCAGTCTTTATGCTAAGCTAGGCTAACCATGTCCTGACTTCCCGCCAGCCATCTCACCCAAATCGTATTCATCATTGGCTCGACAGTCCTAATGTTTGTCCCCGCCTTAACAGAGAGAATATATTTCCTAAAAAACCAGACCGTCTATTAAAACATTTGATTGAAAGCTTTTAGACAGCATATCATCCTTGTTTCTTTAACATGTAGGCTCGCCACGGTCTTCTGGGACGCATTTCTTGGTAAAAGCTGCACAAAAAGTGATTAAAAAGTAAAATCCTTTCTTACGTGGCTTGTTTACGTCCACGTACAACCTGGACCTTCCAACTAAAAGCACTTAAACAGTGAGGCATGAAGCATTTGCAGCTGAAACCTTAATGCACCACTTTACCCTTTTCGTTGGATTTACTTGATAATCTCGTATTGTCATGGTCTGGATGTGTGTGAATAGTTTTCATTCTGTACTTACAAAAGCTTTGGATTTGGTGTTAAGAGGATTTTATTCAGTGCCTCTTATTCTTAAAGCTTTTTCAAAATTGATTAAACTAACGGCAGCACAACACAAATCAACAAAGCTTTGTGCAGCCTTCCACATATTACCACAATCACCTCATCAGTGAATGCAGCCCCTGAAGCACAAACAGAGTTCCTGAGAGCCAAATCACTATCACGACATCTGCAACAAATACTGCAAAATTAGGTTTTTTCTATAATGTGCCGCCACCATCTACCTGCTCCAGTCATTCAATAATAGATGGTCTTTTCTTGTAAAGTCAGAACCTGAACAGGCTGGAATGGCGCAACACAGCAGGCAGCAGCCTCCACAGAGAACAGCCTTATCAATATCCCAGTGGTTGGAGGAGAGAGAGGATCAAAGCTTGAACAGTTAAAAGCTACGGTCCGAACAACAAAAGCCTCTGAGAGTAATGCAACACGCCACTCATCTGTCTGTACAACAGACTACGTTCTGACCACATACAAATTGGACCACACGTCAGATCAGCTCAAACAGGACAAGTGCGGATTCTTGGTCCACGGCTTTGGAAAAATTATTAATGTGGTGGTTAATCGGGCTGAGTTCATGTGAAAGTGTGAAACTATGCAAGGTCTGCCTGTGGTCTTATTGCTTTGAGATCTTCACCAAGTCAGAATTTGACACTTGAAGACTAAAAGGAAACTATACACGGTCACGGGTTCCAAGAGCAGACCGGAGCAGTTCAACGATTTATTTGTATGTGAGCTTACATGCAGGTAATGCAAGTAGATAGGGAGGAAGGAAGACATGAAACAGGTAAGTCCAAGTCCAAAGACAAAAGCACAAGGAACATCCACAGGGGCAGAACAGGACCACGGAAACTAAACACAGGTTCGCAAACAGTGACGTAAACAGGAGGAATCGACAAAGAACAAAGGAAAGGAACCAGTACATATAGAAAGGGTACTAACGAGGGAATCGGGGGCAGGTGAGCACTAGAACACAGGTGACCCTAATCAAAGCTGGGGGGGAATAACAAAGACAGGAAGTAAAACTAGAACATACACACAAGAGGATAGACTATGAAAATAAAACAGGAAGTTAACCTAGAGAGATGAGCGAGATCCCACTACTTCAGCCGGTAAAGTTCATCATCTCGCTGCCCCCCCCCAAAAAAAACACAAGATCTAGCTGATGACTTTCTTTTTATTTACCACCCAGATGTTTTTATATTTGAATGTATTTGGGGGAAAATTTGACTGAGGGGTTATGAGTGTTCTGGTCCTGACTGAGCTTTAACTCCGTGTCAGAGCACTTCAGACCGTTCAGCTTCAAAGGCCTCCATTAGAAGTGGGCTTCAAATATTAATAACTGCAGCCAGCCAGCTTGCCCTTTAATCAATAACTCTGACTCACACACACACCGACAAATACCAACACAACCACACACTCACAGGCACAGGTTTCATAGAAGCAAACATCAACACAAACACCTCAAACTGGCTCTAAATCAGCATATTCTGCTGCTATTTACGCCTCCCTGAAGGGAAAATGTCAACGCACAGTTTCTGCATCTCTTTCAGTCCACGTAGAAACTGTCCTGAGAGAACAAACATGCCTGTAGACTCTGTCCTGCTGCCTGATTGTGATGCAGCACAGTGGTTAGTTCTTTTGGTTTGATAGCTTTGTGTTTAAGACTTCCAACAAGCGGTTTACAAGCAGAGGACATGCTGTATCTATAGACTAGTGAAGAGGGTGAACTTGTTTTATCGCACATATGGGGCTGGAGGGGAGGGGTGCACAAAAAAAATCATGAACATCAGAGAACTTGGCCGACCCTGCTACTGTTGTTAGGTGAGCAAGCCGTTATCTAAATGAAAGTCAGCCAGCAGCTAGCCAAAACCTTTTAGCTGTTTCTACACTGAAGTCACATTTTCACTAGAGGTCAACAGTGGAGCTAAATTAAGCTAAGATTTAGCAAATACCTGTTGCTTTATGTAAAACTAGCCAATAGCTTTTCTATCAATATTCACATTGGCCTTTTGTCCTCGAGTAACATTAGACGAGTTTGATTACTAGGTAACAAAATGTTGAGTATATCAGTAAAATGTTCACGCTATTCATTTACCCTCATGCAATACAATATCCATTTGCATTTATCCATCGTTATTGGCCACAGGAAGTGAAAACGTCCTTTTCTGCGCCAGTATCTTTGTTAGTGTGGAGTTTATGCCAGAGCGGCTAAGATAAAGACAGACTAATTAGTTTCAGCGTATCGGTTAATGTGGACTTTGCAGCCAAACCTAAGAGAGAACTTATCTATAGCTGTTGCAATGGGCTGCTGATCTTTCCAATGTTGTGCGACAGATGCACCACGTTCAGTGATCACGATGCCCAGATTGAGAAAACTTTGCTGGCGAGAGTGAGGCGGAGATGAGCTGGATACTAATGATGTGCTGAACAAGTTCAGTCTTATACATTGTTGAGGCAGGCGGAGAACCACGCTAAGACAGTCTGGTCATCTTGTGGGAAGGACAGATAGAGCTGGGTCTCATCAGGATAGCAGCGGTAAGAGAAACCATGTCAGTGGTTATTTGGAACAAGAGAGGTGGCGTGTATTCAAAAGAGAAGGGCACCAAGCACAGATCCTTGTGGTACCTCGGTAGAAAGAAAGTGATGAATATCAAGCATTATTAAACTGTTTTATGGTTATGTTCAGACACACTTTGGGAAAGATCATAGTCATGGTTTAATACAGAAAAAAAGCCCATGTTCAGTTTATTAACCGTTAACCAAATCCACCATATTTCCCCAACCTTAACTAAAGATCCTGATCACACTCAGGATAGGAACACCGGTCAAAGTCCTGTTTTGTTTGCCTATCATTATCAAACAATAACTTGGCACTTGCCCTGCGATTGACTGGCGACCAGTCCAGGGTGTTTCCCTGCCTCTCGCCCAAATGTTAGCTGGGATTGGCTCCAGCCCCCCCCTGCGACCCTTCGGGATAAGCAGTCTGGATAATGAATGAATGAATGAAT